>RJWT010010034.1:0-24592 GCA_004365215.1 Cuniculus paca | reverse complement strand
ACAAAGTAAACAATTGGGTTTGTTTCCATCAGAACCTTGGCTAATATTCCATTATGTACCACATACCTACCTACCATATATTTTTGTTCTGACTCCAAATCTATAGGCACTTTTAATTACCTATTGATATTTTAGTGCAAACTTTTAAATCTTCCTCATGGAGAGGTAATTCTGACCTGTTCAGGGTTTGTTTATAAAGGATTGCTTCAAGTGCTTCTACTCCAGATGTGTCATTCACAAACGTCACCTTAACATACCTCTGAGGGGTACACTCTGACTCTTGAGACTGTAACTAGCTGTTGCAACATGGCAGAGTTGAGTTTACTGCTTTCCTGGGGTAATCTAAATCTGAGTCTTAATCCTATTGTTGCCATCAATCAGATAATTCCTACTGAGCCCACCATACAACTTTAACTGTAGAGCTCTTCCCATAAGAAGTGTTAGTTTTCTATTGGTGCTGTAACAAAGTACCTCAAATGTGGTGATTTAAAATGATAAATTTAGCCAGGCATGGTGGCTCACGCCTGTAATCCCAGCACTCGGGAGGCTGAGACAGGCGGATCGTTGTGAGTTCAAGACCAGCCTGGGCTACAAAGTGAGCTCAAGGCCAGCCTGAACGGCATAGTGAGACCCTGTCTCAAAAACAGGGCAGGGGATCTAGCTCAGCGGTCAAAGTGCCTGCCCGGCAAGCGCAAGGTCGTGAGTTCAATCCCCGGTGCCGAAAAAAAAAATGATAGATTTATTGTCTAACACTTCTGTGGATTCAAAAATCTCACATAGGTCTATCTGGGTTAAAATCCAGGTAGTGTTCTTTTTGGAGGCATTAAGGGAGAATCTATTTCCTCACCTTCTCCAACTTTTGGACATTGCCCACATTGTTGGCTCAGACCTTCTTCTCTTTTATTCTCAAAGCCAGCAATCTTGCATCTCCATGACCATTCCTTCATAGTCACATCTCGTTTTGACCATAGCTGGGAAATGTTTTTCATAAAAACCTTAGGGCACAGCAGCATTACCTCAGATAATCTCCCCATCTTGAGGTCCTTCATCACATTCACAAAGTCCCCTTTGCCATGTAATGAAATATAATCACAGTTTCCTGGATTAAAATGTAGGCAGCTGCGGGGGTCTGTGTGTCCATAATTCTTCCTACCACAGAATGGAAGCTTTATTAAAAAGAGAAAGAAAATATTTCTCATAGTTAGGATTGATGATAATCTCATCAATTTCTGTTCCTCATAAAAATTTCTGGCTCCCTAAGATCATATGTACTTAAGTATTTAACAAGATACTGAAAGAGTACAGACTTGATTGAAAAATTATGCTGGAACTCTTTTATGTGTTGTTTTAGGAGAAAGGTACACTTCCAGGAGATTCTGGCTTTCCTTTCTGGTGTGGGAGAGTAAGGCAGCTTAATAATCTCCCTCTTCCTCTCCCTCTCTCTTTCCTTTTGTTCTTCTCCCTCTCTCAACTGCCCTTATCCTCGCATTAGAATGAGCCCTCAAATACATAAATCTAATGATACCAGTTTGTTGCTACTTATTGATTTTTTATAAGCATAATTTCCCATTGCCAGATAAGAGTATTCTAACATCCTTAGCTGTATCCATAACCTCCCACAAGATAGCACTTGCAACCAATTCCTCTTCTTTTGTCTCTACTCACCCTGGCATTTCTGACACTGAGCTATTGTTGCTGACTTTTGCTGCTACATTCTCAGCCTTGTCTTTTCCCTTCTGCTACGTTAACTATAGTTTCTTCTCTGCTGTACGTTCTCCAATCTTACCCATTGCCTCCCAAGCTCAGAAACCAGTTCCACCAGCAGCCCATTCTAATTCTTCTTGGTTGAGTATTCTCCCTCCAGCACCCAATGCTCATGTTTCTGTACCACTCACACAGAGCATCAGAAGTACACATCCATGCACATTTCCTGTTAGGCATTAAACAATAAATGTATCATTCACTGGGTTCCTAGAGCTTCTCTTATATACCAGAGACTGAGCATGCAAGGATGAACAAGGCAACCTCTGTCTTTAAGGAGCTGGCATTCTGATGAGCAAGTGTAAGTCTGGACCAGCAAGTAGGTAACTTCATGTAGTCTTCTGAGTATTAGGAGAATCTCAAGTAATCTATAGCTCTTGAAGGCAAGAACCCTATCCTTGACATCCTTTTCACTCAGGTATGAGTTCATAAAGAATTGTTGAAAAAAAAAATCAAACTCTCAGAAACTTATGGTAGAAAATGCAACTCTGTGTGTCTAAATGTAAAAGGCTATAGGAAAGACCATACATAACATTTTAAGAAGCCCTACTTATTGAAAGTATTTCTATATCAAGAATGGAGCCAGATCCAACCCCAGCAGACACATTGCATATCTAAGAGCCAAATAACTACTTACCTTCTTCAGGATAGCAAGCATTGATGCTGATTGCCATTGTAACACAGGACAGTCACCGTTATCCTGAGAGGTACTTTGAGACTACAGCCTTAATGTAGTGTTGTCTTAATCAAATAAATTGTATTGATTCCTTATGTTCAAATTTTTTCAATGTTCCTGCATAACTTCCCCCAGATGAGATGTTAGCCGTAGAAGTTTTATTATGCCTTGGTCCAAGTCACCCATGATGACTCAGTTCCAGATGGGATCATTTTTA
Organism: Cuniculus paca; assembly: GCA_004365215.1. Lineage (NCBI taxonomy): Eukaryota > Metazoa > Chordata > Mammalia > Rodentia > Cuniculidae > Cuniculus > Cuniculus paca. Next base: position 21,938 of record RJWT010010034.1, on the reverse strand, counting down.
AAGGAATGATAACAATCAAAGTTTGATTAACAGATTTGATTATATACATGCATTGAAAAAAGCTGATAACTTTCTGTTTGTTTTGTTCTTTTGGTACCAGGGATCAAATTCATGACCTCGTCTTGCCAGGAAGGCACTTAAGCGGCTGAGCTAAATCCCTGGCCCTAAAAAACTGATAACTTTTAAAATATAAAGGATGTAGAATGCAAATGTAGGAGAGAAAAGAGTATTTCTGTTTCTTGCATTTTCTACATGCCCCCTTGCTTTGATGCTCCTGTTCCCTCTCTCTGGAAGGCCTTCCCCAGGGAGTTACGGAGGGCTGGGGTCCCTTTGCTGATGGAACTAGCTTATGGACTCAAAGACAGTGTAAGTCAGGTGTCATCCTCAAATGTAGCCTGCAGCATGCTGTGTCTGTCTAATGAATATAGTTTGTTCACATCCATTTAACAATTGATAACTAAGTAGGAAATGGAGCAATGATACAACACCTCTCAGAATAGATAGCACCATTTTATTGTAAACATTACAAATAAAACACTTGAAATCATTAATAAAAAATAAGTAAAACAAAGTTATCACTACTAAATAAATGAAGTCTTAAAATGATAATGTCAAATGCTGTAAAACTCATAGTAAAGCTGGATAGATCCTCTACAGCAGTAGCACAATAATATGTGTGAAGTTTTATTCATGCTAGGGAAACAATATGGAAATGAACCACTAAATCCTGGCATATCAATCCAATAGGACATTCCACAACAATTAGAAATGATAGTATGAAGACTATTCTGACATTATGGTTTATGAAATTGTGTGTTTCATAAGACACAAGAGCTACAAAGTAAACAGACACAGTTTCACTTTGGATGTCACACTATGAGTGAATCTTTAATATGTGATATTTTTATTGGTGTGCTGAACTTGTTCAACAGCATAAAAGTCAAACTTCATTTTAGAGCCATGATCTGAAGTTCCATATTAAAATTCAATATGAATTCTCCTCAGCACTTTCATATTTTTACCACATTATAACAAATTTTTAAAAAGTTTGAAAATATAGATTCCCCTTTTCTACACAAGGACTACATGTGTTTGTGGATTTCTGAGTGTGTGATTATTTTAATTACACTTATGTAAAAATATAGGGATGGATTCCAGGTAAAAACATGAAAGATTGAAACTTAAATGTATTATCTCCTCCTCCCAACATTCCATTAAAATGACAATATGATTTCTTAAAGAGGCATAGATAAAAAAGAACAGAAAATAAAAGAGAGGGTAACATCAATGAAACTTTGGAAGCTGAAAGAAAATGTATGAATAGTCATGACTTAGAGATGCTGAGAAAAATAAATCTAAAATTGGTAATAGAGAAAGGTAAGAGTCAAGCCAATTCAGATGACAGAACCCCAAGGGGCTCAGGATTAGATGATACTTGGTACTTTTGAAAGTGAAGGTGAAGGTGATACTTTTAGGATCAGGATCATTGTTGAATATGTGCTAGAAAAGCAATTTGATTTTTAGATTGCTTCCCCACTCTGATGAGCAACTGTCTCTAACATCCCAGCACAAGATTGGAGTTTTACTCTTAAGCAAGTCTCTGCTTTGCAAAATAAGGAGCATTATAAAAAGAAATGTGTGTATTTCCATTTTAGAACTACCATACAGGAAAGGAGTAAAGAAAAGGTGGAATGAAGTCAGAAAGTAGGGAATCCACTTAGCAGATTTTTGAAAAATAGGTAAGAGATCTTTTGGAGTGGGGGCCCCTGGGAGATGTTTAGTAGAAGGCAGAAATCACAGACCTTGCCAAGTTATTGGATGAATATAAGAGAAGTTACAAAGAGAAGTAAGCCAAAATCGACTCCCAGATATCTGTTTTGGGGAATACATGGTCTCTAATTCTATCTCTCTGTCTCTCATTATTTTAACTGTGCTAATACTTTTGTGATACGTCATGGCAACTCAAGTCTTCTTGGAAAGGATGTGAATAAAACACATCTCCATCATCATTTCTCCGCCATTCTGCTACTCTAATCGCTGTAAAAACAGCGGGCTTTGAGGAAACTGGAACAGAGAGTAGATGTACATTTGTGTGAGATGCTTCTAAATCAGGAGGTAGTACTTTGGAATTTCATGTATTGAATGTGTAAATGTTGAGTGTTGCTATTCTCTGTGCAAATTAGCCACTTCTCCTTTATGCTATCTAAAGGAAAGCCTCTATTTGTCCTTGTTATTCATATCACTGGGGAATAACCACTTACGTTGGTGTCAAAACTGTCCCCAGAATATTATTCCACCAAGTGGGTGATGCTTATCTGACAAAGCTGCTGGAAAGTGGGACATGTAGACAGAGAAAGACCAACAGAGTGCTTCCCTGCCTTGTCGGGGCAACATTTCTTTAAAGTAGTTCTTACTGGAATTTGACAGTAAAAATGAAGCGCATTTTAATGTCATGTGTTCTTTTAAAGAAACAATGTCTTCTCTATATGTGTCTCTTTGTAATCATAGAAGAATTAACAGATAAGACAGGGAGCTTGACAGTGGCTGAATATAGCATCTCGAGGCAGTTTACCCATTACAGAGTTAGCATGTTTCATTACTAGACCCTGTTAGAGACAGCTTGGTATCTATGGTCACTTCTAAGAGGCCACATGCCATTGAGACTTAACAACAAAAAAAGATAAAATTTTTTTTCATTATGGCCAGGGAACAACTGCAGAATATCCACATGGCTAATGCTCCCACATCTTTTTTAGGAGAACAGCTGGTAGCTCAATGACTTTCTTTCTTAAAAAGAAAAAGTGCTCTTGCTCTGAAGTTTCAGCAGGAAGCTACTGCTTTATCATCAAGTCATGTCACATATTTTATAGTGCTAAACTTTGCCGTAGGAGTTGAGAAACAAAAATGAAAGAAAATTGATGCACTATATGAATCAGTGCCAGTGAACAGAAAGTAATGGGTGGGCATAAAACTCCGCATCTACTGAGGATGAGGGGCACACTGTTCCTATTGACATTCGGAACCTGAACACTAGAACCATTTCCAATGCCTTGAGGAGCAATACCGCTCAGCAGAGGGTTTATCAGTGGTGGTATGATCTGATCATGGGTTCTTGGTACAATTTCAAGGAGATGAACTGTGTAAGAGAATGAACTCAGATGAAAAGACTTTGGCTCAGCAAGATCAGAAATAGTATGACAGTTTCCTTAGAAATGAGAAGAAACAGAGTCAAGTCTAACATTTTTAACATGGTCAAAGGTATGAATGCAACAAAATATACTTGTCTTTGACATCTAAGAGGTAAAATAACTTTGCTCCACGATTTTAACAGTAAAAGAGGACACCAAACTAATTAATAAAAAAGGATGAATGGCAGTTGTGTATAAAGAATCGTTACAAAAAAGTGGAGAATGAATATTATAATGATACATAAAGAAAAGACAAATGCTAAGTATTATACAATGAGAAATGCACCCAGAGATTAATTACAAGAGTCAGCTGGCATAAGCAAGAGCACTAAATAGAGCAACCTTGAGGTATTGTTTTGTGTCTTTTATTTTAATGGAAAATGGTAAGATACAAGTTGCACTAAGAAAGTCACATTTTTACAATGTTGATGGTAGTTTTTATGAATCTCTTTTGGGAAGAAATTTGTTAAGAGGTATAAATACACTCTTATTTGGTAATTGATATTCTTGGGGCTCTTTCCTAGCTTTCATAATCCTAAAGGCAAGAAAAGTCACATGAATGAAGATGTTGATTTGTGCATTTGTGTGCATGCCTGTGTGTATGTGTATGCGAGTGTGTGTGTGTGTTTAATGTTCAAAATTAAAAGAAGGTTTGATGTCCAACACTGGAGGTTAAATATAAAGTGACATATCCAATTCATAGATAAAAATCACTAAATATTCTAATTATGACAGTGGTGTAGCAACATAGAAGCACTTAAAATATCCAATTAGTCAGAAAATAAAAAAAGAAGTCTATTTAATGGGAATTACATGATGATTATAATTATGTAAAAAAATAATAACTAACATTTATAGAGCTATCTTTATTGCCAGCCACTTTGTTAAGCACTTCGTGTTGATTATCCTAATGAATCTCTGCAGTCCCATGAGGGTAACACCTCACTTGCAGGTGAGAAAACTTTGACAAGGAGGGATTAAGTTACCTTCTAAAATGACAGAGTTAAGAAGCAGTCTTGAGTATTTTGGGCTCCACTCTGAAATTCTTAATCACTACAACCTTCCACTGTTTCTGCTATAGTTTGGATATAGAGTGTCCCCCACAAAGGCCCGTGTGTTAAAGTCTTGTTTTCCAGGTTGGTGCTAATAGGCAGTGGTGGGAACTTCGGGAGGTGTGCCATTATGGGTGGGCCTTAAGCCAGTGGAGGTGTTCTCCTGAAGGAGACATGGGACCCAAGGTTGTCTAATCTCTCTTTATTTCCTGGCTTATAATGTAAGCTCTCACTCTGAAAGTGCTCCTTGCTGGAGGTGCTGCTGTTCCTAAAGGCCCAGATTGATGGTCCTGCCCATACATGAACTGGAACCCCCAGGATACTGAACCCCCACAAAATTTTCTTTTGGTAAGTTAACTGTCATAGGTATGTTGTTATAATAATATGAAGTTAACTAATATACTTTCTATAAGAACAGAAGAAAAACTTTGACAGGAGGATGAAAAAAATATAACAAATGCATTCAGAATGGTTTTTCATTTTGTTCTCTATGTTTAGTAGATGTTTTTCTATATGAGGAATATTGACCCTTTCTATGTGATTTAAATTGCAAATATCATCTTCGATTTGTTATTTGGTCTGTAAATACCTTTTAGAACACAAATGTGTATGTGCTTGGAATTTCTAACCCATGTTCATATTACAGATTCCATATCGATCTTGAGTAGGAAAGGTATAAAACAATCTTCTTAAAGTTTTGAAAAATAAGTGCCTCTTTGGAAGTTATCTCAGCACACGAGGCCATGTAAGTTATTTAAAACATAATTTGAGTTTTCTATCACTTGTAGGGTATTTATAAGAGAAAGAACACAGAAAAGGGAGAATTTTATTGTTCCCAATGTTTCATGGATAATTATCAGAAATATAGCAATATACAATCTATACAACGTTTTCATGTCTTTTAAATCATTAACATTTAAACATCTGGAAACTGACTTTTGGTGATTAACCTTTAAACAATAAGTAGTCTATTTATCCATGTGCTTCAAAGGTCGTGGCACATCATAATTGCTCAAAAATGTTTCAAAATAGACTATAATGAGGAAAAATACAGAAGAGAGGAAGAAAGAATAAATAAAGAGACAGTGAAAAGAAACTAAGTAGGTGTTCTCATTCTAATGTAACATGACATTTTGCACTGAAATATCTATAGTGAAGAATCATTTTATTTCTCTCATTCTTTTCGTAAGGGAACAGAATCAAAGAAGGTTCAACTTCAAGACATGCCTAAGGATAAGCTATACAAAAGTAAGTGATATTTGCTCATTTTATATCTGTGGTGTCCAGAAATTCAGGACACAGGGAGAAATTTTGAACCTGAAGTCGTTATAGATTTGAAATTTGGCACAGCCACATCCACATGAAATGAATGGGCTCCTTTTGTCTGTGAAGGACTCCATTAGTGGTTTAATTATGAAAAAGACTTTGCCAAGCATGGGAAAGTGGAAAGGAGAGCCACCAGTGATTCAGGGGAGTTTTGCGCTTGTGGGTTATAGAAGAATATTATGCAGGTCAGACTATTATAAGTGCAAGAAAGAGCACTGAATTAAAAAAAAAACAACTTAGGAATTCTGTTAGAAGTAGAGGTCTGCAAACACACTCCACATGCCACATGTATCTATCAAGGTCTGTCTGTCTGTCTGTCTGTCTGTTTCTATTTGTCTCTCTCTACAAATACACAGGTAGTATGTATAATATGTACATGTTTTCTGTTGCCTTTAAACATCCAGTCTCTTTATAGTTTCCGTATTGGATTTCAGAAGCTAGAGAAAAGAATAAATGGTATTTGTGGGTTGCTACCATGTGTTAAGTGTTTTGACCTCTTATTCTTACTTCAGTCTTTCCAATGATTATATGAGAATTACTTGTTTTGTAGCTGAATAAACAAAGGTTCCATGCAGTTAAATAATTTTCCAAAGTTTACTTATAAGAAGTTAGGATGGCTAGAACCCAAGGCTGAATCTTCAGATTTTTATTATTCTTTTCTACTATACCTGCTGACGTTAAAACATATTGATGGCTTCCTACACCACTGAAATGGATTTGTATCTCAAATCCATTCATTCTCAACAAAGAGCCACAAGATGCCAAGAAGCTGGACCAAGTTTTATTTTTCATTAAGTGGAGTTATGAGAATAAACAAGACATATTGCTAACATAAAATACAATACACTCTTCTGCTCAGGAATGTGTTAGAAATCCAAGGAAAAACCAAACCAAGCCGCAACTAATAACTAGGTATTTTTTGGCTGAAGCAACAATAAAGATTTCTTACTATTGATGCTCTATCATGGAGTTGAGACACAGCCTAGAGAACTTGTGAATTTTGTATTGGAACAGTAATTATCCTACAGCATAGACAGAAAGATTTTTTTTGTATGATAAACTTCTTGGGTTACCTTATCATGACTGTAAGAATCTTGGAAGTATAACTTAATATAATTGTGAAATAAAGATGTAATTTGAGAGAATACTCCATTATGTTGTAGAGCTTTCTTCCACAGTACTTAAAAGTATTTTATGAACAGTAACTAAGTTATTTAATAATTGTCAGAAATCCAGTCTCCGTCTCTTCTTTGACAAATTGCCTTATCAATTTAAAAAAAATTGGACATAGATTGAACCGATAAAAATATTTTGAACAAGAAAACAGCACTCTCCAAATGTTTTAGACCTTTTTAAAGAATAGAAACGAGGTATAATTTTTGAGTGGGATAAAGCACATCTTAAGTGGAGTTCTAGCTTATAAGATTTTTACTTAACTTCTTCCATTCTGTGTCTTTCTATACTTTTTTATACTGAATATCTTGCTTTCTAAAATCATTCGCATTGTTGTCTGTTTAATTTTCCATAATATATAAGCCTTCATAAATAACTCCATTTACATACTATTTGATTTTTTGAAAGTCACTGGCACAGTTCAGATCCTCAAAAATAGAAGAATGATTTCCAGATATTTAGGAACAGTGAGTGTTTGGGGTTTGGGTTCAGAACATCTTTATGGGCTCCCCGGCTCTTTCGCTCTTTCCCTGGATCAGAAATTTACATGTAGACCAGTCACTTAACCTCTTTGAATGTCAGTATTTTTACCTGCAGTTGTATCAACTTCAAACATTTGTGTGGATTGGATGACATTTTGGAAATATTTCCTCAGAAATCTTTTAACAAACTTTGTATTTTGTAAGAAGTCATGATTTAACTCTAAGAATTTCTTGAGGAACTTGGCCACATCTTTGTGAAGGTGGCCATTTTTCTTTACTATTCATTCTAGAAGTCACCTAACTCACTGCTTGGTGTAGCACAGGATCTCTGCTGAAAAGTAGTGCCTCATGTAATCACTCTATCAAATAAAATATAGTTATCACATACTTACAATGTGCACCTAAGTCTGCTTTAGAAATTCATTATAAGTTCCATGAGATCAGCTACTTTTTGGTTTCTAAAACAGTTTCTGGTATAATATAGATGTTCAATAAATATAAGTGGAGTGAATCATTCTTCCTATCTATCAAAAGTATATGATAGTAGTGGGGAAAGAGTAGGTGCACATTGAATTTTGAGATCTGCAAAGTCACAGCCCGTGCACCTTGCCAATTGAGAGGAAGGTAGAAGCGCTTTGTAAAAGTGGTGAAAACTGGCAACTGAGGTAGCACCAGCAGTCTTTGCCCACTCTTAAGTCTTGGATGGCAACAGCGGCTGAAAACTAACAGGTAGATGTGAGAATAGAAGGAAATAAGGGAGATGTTCAGAGATAGGACCACTCCACAGCTTTGTTTGCGGGGCCTGTGTCACCGATGGAGAGCTTCCTCCACTCTGTCAATGGCTGATGGGTGGGTTGAGCCATTTAGAGTCTCTTCATCTCAGCAGTCCTGTGATGAGCAGTTGTAGCACTCATCAGAGAAGGCCCTGGATTTGATACAACCTCCAAGATTTTTGAAACACGAAAATTGCTATTTGAAACCCTTAAATTTTGTCTCTCGTACTTAAATTTGCATTTAACATTGTAGCAATTCTCTTTTTCCAAGGAAATCACTTAAGGGTCTTTTAGATATCAGAACTTTAACCAAAGTTCCTGGAAAAAACAAAAACCTTGATCCACTTGCATGTAGGGAGTCTAGCTAGACATCAAATTCTAGAAGCTATACAGTGGACCATTTTGTAGCTTTGGCAGAAAAGCTGTGCTTTCAACATGTGTGTATCAACTGACTTTAGAGATACTGACGTTCTTCTTTGAACAGAGTATTTCTAGAGGTGTACTGCACTGTATTTCTAGAGATGTGCAGTACTGTAGCATGAGCCTGTGGGTACATGCTTAACTTATATAGTGACAGTAGCCCTTCAATTTACTGAGGTTTGGGTAACTCAATATAGATCTAAATTATGAGATGTGAAATGTGATATTATTATTAAATAAGTACTGAGGTGGGAAGATTCCTTCCTTATATATTTTAATTGCAGGGAAGGATTGGGCTTCCGTGGGAGAAGTATTTATGGTCATTTCAATATCACCAGAAGGCGGCTGAATGTATAACCAGGATCAGTGAAATTTCTGAAGGAGACTCTAAGCTCCATCTGCAAATGTATTAGGCTAGAGCAGTGATGGTGGAACTTGAGATGAGTGTCAAACTGCAACCGCAAAACCCACTTTTTTATCCCAAAGCGCCAACACAACAGTCAAACCTGAATACTGAGGTTTACTTTATGAAAAAAGTTTAAAAACGCACAAAAATAACAACAACAACAACAACAAACAACTCCTACATTAACATCTTTTGGCTTAAAAGAAAAACAAGCAACACATTTTCCACAGTTTTACCACCACGGGGATAGAGTGAAAGAAAACATTTTCGTCTCTCTGGTCCTCCATACTGACCTTGGAGTCTGGAGAGGAGACACTCAGGGCACCATGGAAGAATGGCAAGCTGTCCCATTCCATTGCCACATGGTAATCACAAGCCAAGCAAGGCAGGGCACAAGCTGGGCAAAGCAGGTCTCCATCTGGGCCAGTGCAATTGGTGGTCAGCATGCACTGTGGTTAACAGCGTGAATTCTAGAGTCACAGGCCTCAAGTCAAATTTTGACTTGATCATTTGCTATTTGGCCAAATCATTTTACCTCTCTGTGTTTCAGTTTCTTCATGTATAAATAGGAATGAATAGAGCATCTGCTTATATAATAATGGTCTATTGAAGTAAGACATGTAAGACCTCTTTCCTGTGCTGCTTTTCCTATAGTGCAAATCATAATACATAATCTGTTATGATTAATGGTATCTTTCTCCCCATAAGAATGTAAATTTGACAAAGGGAGAAACTTTGTCAAACCACTAGTGCAGGGAAGTTTTATATTATTCATAGTGTTTGGTCTATAGTAGATGCTTAATCAATACTTTTTGACTGAATAAAACAGTCATGAAGGATGCTCAGTGAAGGTAAGCACCCTAACATCAGTATTATCTTTGCCTTTTCCTCCCTGGAGTGTACAATACCAGGGATGTACAATACCATCTCTTTGTACATTCCAGCCTGATCCCCTGTGCATGAGGACAATTTGAGACAGCCTATTTCACGGCCTGTTGCTTCCCACTCTCACACTTTCTGGCCTACCTCATGGGGAAACCATCAGAAACCACAGGAGCCCCATTATGGTATTTAGTTCTGATTATAAGCCAGTAGAGTCAAGACACTGGTCTCATGCATGAGAAGAGATAGAAGAAAAAGAGAATGCTAACATTTCACTTTTATACCAGGGATATAGACCTTATTTGAATAGCATTATGAGGACATAAGGTCTACAGTGATTTACTGTCTCTTGCAGCGGGCATTTCTGTTTCACCCTTGGGATAATAAGATAATAAAATAATGATAATATTACTAACAATAAAAGTGTACCTGGTAATTCTTTTTTGAGTACCGTTCCAAGCTCTTCACATGCATTATCACCTTTAATCCAAAAAGTTGTAATTAAGTAGTGTTGCTGAAGCCAGTTTTACATGGCCAAACTGATGCTCCAGATGTAAAGTGATTGTGTCCACTGTTGCTCAGTGAGTAAACTGTGGGGAGAGGGCTCCTATCTCTGATTAAATCTAGGTCCCATCTTCCTTTGTCCGTGTGTGTATGTGTGATGCTGAGGATTGAACCCAGGGCCCTCTCACTGACCTATATCTCCAGCCATTTTTAACTTGTCTGAACATAAAAATCACCTTAGAAGCTACTGGAAAAATAGTGGCTAACTGGGGCTTATTAGGTTTGGAACTTAACTCAGTGGGTTTTAGCACAGGTTCCCAGTACCTCTGATGATATCCTGAGGATCTTACTTTGAGAAATGTAGCTATTTATGATGTAAAACAATTGAAGTTTTAAAGAAGGGATAAAAAATAAAAAATGTGTTCACATCTAAGTTTCACAGTATCCCTCAGTTGGGGCTTGAACAAGTGCCTAGAAGATAGAGCTGTCATGGGGGAACTTTTAGAAGGTACCCGGCAATCCAGGTGATCCAGGGCTGTGCTGAGCAGGTCAGAGATTTCACTGAAGCAGCTTTATGGGCAGCATCCACTGTCTGAGATTTTCTCCTTCAGCAGAGTCAGGCCCCACCGGCTGGGGCAAAGGGAGTGTGCAGATGGACTCCTGCTGGGAGGGAAAATATATCACAACAGGAAAAAGACTCTTTGGAACTAAACAAGCTTGACATGCAAGTAGAGTGATTCAACCTGAAATATTTTGAGAAGTGAAGTTGTTGGACTTTGTCACTGTTTATATATCTAGATGCACCCCTTGCCCAAAGCCTTATGCATTCACAGTCAGGGCTTTTGAAAAGAGATGGAATCTTAAGGGCACCAAAGCTAAATGTGACATTAGGAGGCAGGGTCTGCTCAAGGAACAGGCAGGTCACTGGGCAAGTGAAAGGATCTCTCTGAAAGGCTGAAAGGTTGTCTCTCTCTGTCTGTCTCTCTCTGCCTTTCTTTCTCTTTCTCTTTTTCTCTTTCTCTTTCTTTTCTCTTTCTCTCTCTTTCTCTCTCTCTCCAGTTCCCTCTTCCCCTTCTGCTTCTTGTTCACCATGACACAAGCAGCTTTCCCCTGCTCAAGCCCTTCCTCAATGCCCCTAGCATTGTATGTCCTAAAACTTCTAAAATGTGACTCAAAATAAATCTCTCCTCCTTTAAGTTGTGAGTATTGTGTATTTTGCTCCAGTAATGAGGAAAGTGACTTAGACAGACTCCAAAGAGACTTTGGCCATTAAACAGCACTTTCAGTGAATTTCATAGTCATAGATGTCTTAAGCTGTGCACTGTATAAAAATTTAAAGGAATCAAGTACAATGAATTAATTTATTCCACATTTGCAGAGAACTTATAATGGCAAGTAGAGATAATGGCAAGGGCAAAAATGACTCAGACTCAGCATCTTCTTTGTGATAGAAGTGATGATACAGAGTGACATAATTAATGATGCAACCAGGCCCGAGCAGAGGCCCTGTAAGGGTCCACAAGCATTCCGAGGTACTAGAAATGGATCCTGGCTGGGATGAGAATTAAAGAGGCAGTGGACCTTGGAAAAGGGATAGGTTACGTATACAGAGATTATATGGGAATGAAGTTTTAGGCTGAGAAAATAGCATGAGAAAGTGGAAATGACTAGAGGATTGGAGATTGAACTGGGGATTGAAAACAGGAAATAGGAGCTCACACAGACTGAAGTTTGGATGTATAAATGGATGAAGGATTGAGAACAACAGCTGGTATAGTGAACTACACTTACTGAGCATTTATCACGTTCTGGGAATGCTCTGAAGGCCTTGAATGTACTGACTTTGAACGTTGCAGCAACCCTAGGTGTTGGCTTCCAAGCCTATCAGACAGAAGAACTTTGCATACCAGGCTAATGAACTGAGATTTACTTCTCAGGCCAATGATCTCGAACTGCTCTGAGCTGCTCCCTCCATGGAGGCTCTTCAGAGGGGATATAGGAGGTGACAAAGGAAATCAAGAAGGAAAAATCCCTAAAATCTAAGCTAAAACTGAAATATAAGCTAAAAATGATCGGTTCTCATCTGTTTCATTATCTAGGTTTCCAAGGCTGTGTTTGGAGAAAATATTACTTTTTTAGTGTTTTTTTAATCCATAAATTATTTGTAATAGAAAAGTGTCATGATAAAAGTTGAATCTAAAAACTCAAGATTAATCTTAGGGTTGGTATAAGATTGTGTACAAAGGAAAGTCAGTTTGAAAGTTGTGCTGGCACATGCTTGTAATCCCAACACTTGGGAGGCTGATGCAGGAGGATCATTGCAAGTTCGAGAACAGCCTGGGTTACACAGTGAGCTCAAGGACAGACTAAACTTGTTCCAAAAAGACAAAAAGATAAAAAAAAAACACAGTTGTTTAAATAGTTCAGGCAAGAGACAGTGGAACCCAGGGCTGAAGTAATGTACTGGTTATGGTGAGTGCAGAGAAAATACAGACTGAACCTAGAGGTAGGAATTCAGTAGGCTTGGACACTGGCTGGGAAGAGCACAGAGGGAGGAGGACAGGATGAATGTGATGAGAAGAGTCCATGGGATGAGAGGAAGAGCTCAGGTCTGGCTGTTACCAGGTTGTGTCCTTTTGTACTATCTTCTCTCTGTGCAAAGAAGTCAGGTTTCCCCTTGGGATGGTCTCTGCCATTATTCTATACCCAGTAGAGCATCTCCAATGAAGTTAGACCTTGATCAATCTGTACTGATCTAATTTGACTATCCCATGACATCATCTCAAATTCAAGTTTTAGACAAGATGGAGATAGAAAGTAGCTTTGCTTTGACTTTAGGAGATGGAAGGAACGAGACGAACTTTCAGTTAGCTCTTGAACCAAGGATTCAAAAGGCAGAATATAAAATAATAGTTTCTGCAGATAGAAAGGCCCAGGTTCAAACTCTACCTTGTTCATTTCTAGATGTGCCAGTTGAAAGTTTTTCTTAACTATTTAGCCTCTGCTATTGCATTTGTAAAATGAGGGATATAACATCTATCTTTCTGAAATGTTACAATAATACATAATGACAATTTGTGTAATGCCCTAGGACACTGCCTGCATGTTGAGTAGGAGTTACGCAAGTAATAACAACCCTATCTTCCAGAATGTGTTAAAGAAATAATTTCCTCCTAGACTCCTCTCTATACCCAAGGTCACACAGCTTAATATGATTCTGGTGTGTTTGTGTATACAGAAAGCTATTGAGTGAATTAATGATGATATCCATGATATTCTGTAAAGTGTATGGAGGTGACAAGTCTGTGAGTGAAGGCTTATTTCAGTGCAGTACTGGAAGAAGGCAAAACTACAATTAGAGACCTAAGAAATTTCACTAAGGTCATGCGATTTTGTAATAGGTTCCATGGGGTAAGTAAAAAATCAACAGAGAACTGAGGTCATTTCATAAAGTACTTTGTAATTTTTAATCATAAGCATTTAGGATTATTTAGACACTCCAGGTATGAATTTTTCTTTTACTTTTGTTTTTGGAGGGGATATATCTATATATATATATCTATATATATACATATCTTAATTTTTAAAACTCTAGATTCTTGATTTGAAAAAAGAAATTGTGAGACACTTGGAGGTGAAGTAAGACACCAAGGATTTAACACCAATGCCATTTGAAATTTGCATAGACTACAAATATAATCAATCTTGCATTGTTTTAAATTCAATGAGTACACAGAGTTTGATGACTTTGCCTGGGATAATCCTTTTTGAACTCTATTTTCAATTCCAAAGGGCCTGCTGGATAACACTACATTTCCCCGGTATGACAATGGTCTGCTGCCCAAGAGGATTCTCTGCTGAGGGGCCAAAAGGGATGCTGTGGCAGCAGGCAGCACCTGGGTTGGTACCAGGTGTTCCTCCTGAATGGCTGGAGGGGTAGACTTCTACTGAGAAGTTGTGTTTTTGGCTTTTCTAGGCATAGTCAAGGCTTGGCACCAACCCAGAAGGAAAGTGGGTGGGATATGAATATGTTCCCATTGTGTTTGTTGAAACTGGCTTATATTGGCTTACAAGACACCATTGTTATATAGTCAGAAATTTAAGGAGCTAATTGGTGAACCATAGGTAGCTTGAAACAGGCCATAGTGAGAGTATTTACACTGGTGAAGGGAAAACACATACTCTACTTCCTCCAGAGCAAATATGTTGGCATACCATTGCCAATGTTGCTTATGATACTTTCATCTTTTCTACTATTAATATGTAGTCAAAAGCACTTATACCACTACTTTCTCTAATGTCCAAACCTAAGATTGTGTCATGGCTTACTTCATTTTATTTTGGTAAACACTTTGAGGATTTTAAGTTGCAGGCATTACAATTCCATTTTTAAAATTCCCTCAGTCACCCTGGGGCATACATCTTGCTGCCCAAAAGTTACCAGTGAGGGAACTGAGACTCAGAATGCTCAAAAATCTTGCCCTAAATGACTTTGTGGGCCAAGAGTGGCCAAGGAAGGACCGAAATCCACACAAAAGCATACCTTCCAGGACCAGAGACAAAATTGAGCAATGTTTCTTTCTCTGAAATGTCTCTGAATGTCCAAAGGCAGTGAGGACCTCGCCTGTACATTCCTGAACTTACCATTTCTTTCGATTCTTAAAAGCAGGGCAAAAGATCTGGTGCTTCTTCCTGCATCTTCTCATGGAGGGGAAATGAATGAAACCTTCAGCCTCAAATGCTGCTTGGCGAGGATATACATCTAGATTCTGTGATGGCCATTCTGAAGAGTTATTTCTACATTCTGACAGATTTTCTCAGAATATGATATACCTCTGAAGAGCAATAACATCCCAGATGGCATCTTCAATGAGGTAGCTGAATGGATGTTAATTCCGAATCAATGTGATTACTCAGAGTGAGTTGTGTGTTTGTAGAGTGCATCTGTGGGTGTTCCCAACAGTAAGTTCGCTTGATTTAGAAAAGAGAGATTCAGGGATTCTTTGAGAAAGCAGCTGCAGGGTGGGAAAACAGTGGGCAGGATGGGAAGTGGAGAATAACGATCATGAGTTATCTTGTGCTGCATGGTACCTATTTAATTCCCCAAGGAAACTGGGAAATCATTTTTCATTCACTCATTCACAGATTCGTTTTCTTTTAGCAACATGTATTCTTGAGCATCAATGGCACCATGTCATATGCTAAGGATAGAACAGTGGAAAAGACAATGGCAACCCTTCTCCCTAGGGAGATGCCAAAAGGAGGAAGTCATTATCAAATTAAACATTACACACTCAATCATTTAATTTTATTGATCATAAGTGTTCCAGTGGAAAATTATGGAATGCAAGAAGAGCAAATAAAAAGGGATCCTGTGTAGGCCAGTGTGGTCAGGTAAGGTTTCCTCAAGGAAATACTTGGCTGTAATGTGCAAGAATATGCACTGGCTAGATGAAAACACAAGAATAAAAAGCTTCAACAACAGGGAAAAAAGTCAGACAGGCCTGAGGTATAATTAAGCATACAAAAGTGTTGCTGTGACTGGCATAAAATGAGTGAAGAGAAATAAAAGGTGACCTGAAGCTGGACTGTTAGGCAGGAATCAGTCCTATAAGGTCTGGTAGCTATTTTCTGAGGAGACAAGTTTATGCTAAGTTCAGATAGCACTGAGTGAAATCTCGAGGGGTCTTCTTTAAAAAAGATAGTTTAGGCTACTGGAGAAAAGTAAAATGAAAAAGTAGAGAGTAAGGTTTGGAGTCCTGGATCTTCAAATTCATGATAGTTAGAAACTCCTCGATATTCCTCATGGTCTCTGTAACTTGCTCCTATCTGTCATTGCATTAGATTCTATATGAGAGTGTTATACAGAAGCGGAGGTACTACTAAGCAATTGGGAAATATGAAATTGTGAGAAAAGAACATTAAATGGTTTAGTGGTGTCTGATGTCTGTTCTCTCTAAGCTGCAGGTCATGTAAAAGCTGATGATCATTGTCTGCCATGCTCTATTCCACCTTGTTTCTGTTATGTGTTTTGGAGAATTAGTTATGGAACTTGTAATAAAGTGTCTAAGAACTTCTTCTTTTCTCATGTGTTCACCATTTGCGAGACCAATTGCTACGAGGCTTGATGTTTGTCTTTATGTCAAGAGTGCCAGTTGGGAAAGGCACAGCACAGTTTTTGGTTCTACTTTGAAGCGATGTGTCAAGAGACAAATTGAAATGCATGGATCACAAAGAACTTGATTTTGTTTCTACCTCCTCCCCTACCTGTGTGACCTTGCACTCAGCCCTGAAGTTTAAGGTCTTGAGGTATTTATTTGTGTGTTTGTTTTTGTATGGTTTGTTTTTTAATCTGTGAAGTTAGGCAATAGGATTTGTGTATTCGGTTATTGAGCTACTATCTGCAACTTATTGACTGCAATAAAACACTCAAAGTATGTTGGAAAAGGCTGAGGTCCTATAATATCCACCATCCAGCTGCTATTTACATGAAAATATTTTTCTTTTGCATTTCTAATTGTGTAAACTCAGTACAAACTCGTAAATGATGCAAACATCAGAATCAACCTTGAGATAGTTTATTCATATGCAAAAAGAAAGAGCTCTGGTGAGGGTCTGCTGTGGTATTGATCTGAAATATTCCCTAAAGGTTCATGTGTCATAAGGCTTGGTCCCCAGTGAAGAAGGTTAAGACTTTGGGAGGGGACTGGGTCAGGAAGGCTGTAATGTTTTCAATGGATTAAGCCATTAATGAGCTTAGTTTAATGACCTAGTGAGAGGAGATGGAAACTTACAGAGATGGAATCTAGTTGGGGGAAGCACTCTCCTGTGGGATGTGCTTTTCAATGGTACATTTTGTCTGGGCTCCTTCCTGTCTTGTTTTCTTTGCTTAGTAATCACCATTAGGTGAGCCACTTGTTCCCTGCCATAATGCTCTGTCTTGCTACAGACCTAAAAGCAATGGAGCCAGAAAACCACAGACTGAACTTTCTGAAACCATGAGCCAAAATAAACCTTTCTCCCCTTAAATTATTTACAAAAGTTATTTTGTCACAGTGACAGAAAGGTGACTAACATAGTGCTCCTCTACTATTAAAACTCAAAGACTGATTCAAACACAATTCCAGGTATTAGAACCCTAGCTTGCTTTTTCCTGCTGAGAGGTGAATCTGTGTGCTCCAGAGGATAAGAGAGATGCATCTAATAGGTCCTTAGTAACTTTTACTGAGATCTTCAGTAAAACATGGATAATCTCCAGTTTTTCTCTGTATCACTTGAATTTCTACTTTCAGTGAAAATAAACCTTCAAAATGTTTCTTTTTTTAAGTATTGAATATTCAAAGTAATTGCTTATTTTGATTTGTCACCTCTTTAACTAGCTTTGCATAATTTTTGGGGGGATGCATTTTATTTTATTTTTTAATTTTTATTTTTTTGGTACCAGGAATCAAACTCATGACCTCATGCTTACCTGGCAGGCACTGTGCCACTGAGCTAAATCCCTAGTTGGCGATGCATTTTATAACTTGAATTCAAAAACTTGTACTTGTAATACCATTTATTTCATTGTATCTAGGAACTGTCAGCTTTACAGTAAGGCATCATTGTATGTAAAACAAAGAACAAAAAATTGCTGCCATAGAGTTTTCGTATCATTTTGACTTTTTAAAAATTGTTGAAAGAACTTTGGGCATGAATTTTGTCATACACAACTCTTAGGCATTTGCTGTAAAGAGTAGTGTAAACTGGCTAAAGTATTCATAGAACTTTTACATTTTCATATTTGAAATCTTCAGTCTCCGTTCTGCTTAGAGCTGTTGATGTTGGTTTTTCCCGTATTAAGACCATTGTGATATAGCATTTTCTCAAAGACTGTACTGTTATTTTAATAGCATTCCACCCCCACCCAAGTCCAAGTTCACTCTAAAGTTCTTAATATATATCATATACATTATGCAAAAATATACATATGCAGGCAATAAAAGTACATTTAGTTTTCTGCCTGCTAAACCAACAGCATTCTGATTTCAAAGAATCTAAAAGGTAAAATAAAAAAAGTATACCAGAATGTTTGAGAACTGATGAAAAACATTAAAAACTGATGAAAAACATTAAAAACATGAGTTTAAAACACACCTGAGATTCATTCACTGGTCTGGGACTTATCCTGATCACTAGAAACCTGGATAATTATCCAATGATGAGACTAGAACAACATTTTCAACTCCAGGGTCAATATTTCACTTCCTTAAGTTAGAAAGGCTCCATGGTGACTGTTTTATTGTTCCTGTTAAAATTCCATCTTGGACCCCAAACTCAACAGCATCACTTAACACTGATCAAATTGCACCTTGGTGACATGCCCAGTGCCATATGACTCTTCCAAGAAAATGTGAACATTCATTTGGCAATAACAGTAACTGCAAGAGCCTGAATGATACAAAGGAAAACTTTTCCCTCTGATTTAACATTTTATCTCATCAATTTCTCTTTTCTATTTCACTTTGAAAATTGCTGCACAAATCTCTGGTGAAATGGTGCCTGTTAGACTTTGTTTTTTTTACTTACTTTCTGCTTTTATCATTTGTTTTTTCTACTATGCACCTGACAGACCAAGTAACTGAAATGATCTTCCTGAGCAGGAGGGATGGAGTGATCTGGGCACAGTCTGAGCATCACATGGTGACCCTCAAACTATAGCAAAAACACCCTATTGCTTTCTGGTGAGTTATCCATGGGTTTCTACTAGCAAGCCAACTATATGTTGTTTTAACTTATTCATCTATTCTTTCATATTCTTTATATGGACCACATTCTATATAATGACCTCAGACACAATGACATAAAAAAAAATAACACTTTGCCTTCTACAAGTTCAGTATCTAGTAATAGAACAGACAAGATAGTCAAGGAAGTCAAAAACAGCCTTAAGTGCTAAAATCAAGATAAGTGTAGGATATGCTGAATGTAGTGAAGGGGCCTGAGACACTCACATTAGAATAGGAAGGGATGGGGACATGCCTTTGTAGGGGAAAAGTGACATAAGGTAAGAGACTTCCCATTAGGGTGAATTATGTACTTGATGGATTCTTGTCAGGTTTGACACAACTTTCCTTTTACTTGACTGGTAAATTAGTACTTTGGATCAGGTTAGGCTTTTCAACATTATTATTCTCTTTTCTAGAGGTTTCCCAGGGTTTCTTAAATCTCATAAAAATGACTAAGTATATTTATATCTATTAAATCTTTATATCTCAAATATCAGAAATCTCAATATAAAATTATTGGGTGCTTGTAAGAAATTTTAGAGCAAATAACTGCAAAACTGAGAGGTTTATAGACTTCAGGATGAGTTCAATATTTCACCAAATGTTCTTTTTTTAACCCTATTTTTTTTAAATTTTGTGATTTCAGTTTGACATTAAAATTGGTTCATTGTGATTGCCAAATACTTTTTGGCCAGTTCTTGGGGATGTGAATTTCTTCTCCTCACAATCATGAAACTAAATTTCTCCTCAACTAAGAAACAAGTTCTGGTCTCATGTGAATTTTTCTAGATCGTGATTTTCCCAGTGAAGCAATCACTGTTTACCATTTACCATTGCTTGGTAAATGCAGTGTGCTTAATAGTACACTATTTGGGGAAGAGAGTAGAATGTGAGCCTATGACCTGCTGGTGGGAGGGATGAATGCACAAATAAAACTCAGCTATTTTACTGAAGAGAAAGAAGGGACATCTACTGGTAGAGATCTATGGATGTCCACCACAGACATCCTGATTTTAAAATCTCCTTAAGTCCAAAAAGTGGCTTTTTATTTGGAGCATGATGGCAAATTTAAAAAAAATTGTTAATTACCTGGGTCTTTTTTAAACAAGCTTTGTTTCAAGCCACTTTACTCAGACAAAAACATTCTCAATCTGGGATGCTCCCCAAAAACTAAACAGCAATAGTGTTGGAGTATCCTGCACCTGAAACATAATTGTATCTCTTTTCACACTGTCTAGATTGTTCCCATTTTCACAGCAGTCACAGAACAGATCATCCCTGAGTTACTACCCACCCCCCACTGACACTGATGTCCATTGTGCTATCTCTCTTCTGTGAGTTTCCTCTGTCCATGGCCTGGATCATCACAGCACAGACTATTAGGACTTCTACTCTGCTGTGTCAGGAGCTGGCAGGAGCTTGCAGGAGCCTTGGAAACCATCTAGTTGAAGTCACTTGTTTTAAAATTTTTACACATGAAAGAGCACAGTTTTGGTCAGGTTTAGCAAAGAAGCTAAGGTGCACAGATGGAACAGAGGGGGAACTCAAGAAATTTGATTCACATTCTGAGTGCTTTAGGATATTCTGTTGCTTTCCATGCTTAGCCATATTACATGTTTCTCAAAGCTGTAAAGTAGACTTACATCTCATTTTGCCTCCTTGGATGCATGCCATAATTTCAAATATGTAGTAGGCAGTTATCAAATATTCATTGAAATTAGCTGCAGAACATAAAACCCACACTGGATACATCTTCAAGGAACCAGATTAGGATTTTTATTTGTTGTGCAATGTCCATCAGCAACGTCTCCATTTATATATGTCCTTGATAATACTATCCTGACAGAATTATTATGAAGACAATAAACTAACAATATGAAAAGTCCATTGGGTGATCTGCCACATACCAATGACTCAATGACTTTGTAATGGGAAGGAAATAAATCATGCCACAAGTGTGTGGTTTTTTGGGGGTGATGGACACTGCTCTGGTTAGGGTATTGAGTGTGTCCTCCAAATTTCATGTATTGGTGTCTTGGTCTCCAGTATGGCCATGTTAAGAGATGGGGGAACTTCTAAGAAGTGAAATTTAAAGGGAGGTCATTAAGTCATTGGAAGTGTTGCCTTCAGAAGAGATAAAGGTAGTTCTCTGGAACTCTGGTTAGTTCTTGTAAGATGGTCATTATGTAAGTATAAGACTGGTCCTTCTCTACTCTCTGACGTCCTATCTTCCTATCTTCCTATCTCTGACTTCCTATTTTCCTATCTTCCTATCTGACTCCCTCTCTTGTACTCCTTTCATGATGTCCTTACCATGGGACAGAGCCAAGGGGCTCTCACTGGAGCTGAGAAAATATTAGTGCTATGCTTGTGAACTTCCAAACTGTGAGAAAAACAATCTTCTTTTTATAAAGTACCTAGTCTCAGGTGATTTTTATAGCCTTGGAAAATGTACTAAAACAAGTGCTAAAGTTTGGGTAAGTATCTCCCAACACGTTAAAGGCTTGGATTTTGGTTCATGATGCTGTTTGAAGGCAGTGGAAGCTTTAAGAGCAGAGCCTACTTGGAAATCTTTCAATCATATGAACCCTGGCTCTTCTTCCTTTCTCTTTCTTCCTGACCACCATGAGGAGAGGAACTTCCTCTGCAATGTACTCTAACCATGATGTACTGCCTTGCTACAGGCTCAAAGACAGCAAGGCCAAGAAGTTAGACTCTGAAACTGTGGGCCAGTCAATTGTTTAGGGCATTTTGTTACACTATTGGAAATCTGATGGACATACACATTTCCTGCCTTCATTAGAAAGTAAGTTGCCTGAATTTTTTAGAAAGAATTTTATTCTCATGAGAAATTTCAAAAATAGGGCAAAGACAGAGAGCAATGAGGCAGCAGCTGCTCCGGACCCCGCTTGGGTCCGGGGCGAGTGCAGCAAACTCCACACAGCTGTGCACCTTGGGACTGGG
>RJWT010010033.1:0-24605 GCA_004365215.1 Cuniculus paca | reverse complement strand
GCATTGATTTTTACATGCAAAAATCAATAGCAGGATATGGCCCAATAATTAATATTGGGAAACTGAATTGCTTTTTTCCCAGGCATTTAGCTTTCACCAAGAAATATTCCTCTTCTACTAATACTGAAGTGTTAATATTTATCCCATTTTGATTATGTTTTTAACACAAATTTTCTCACATAACAACACTAAGGATTTCTAACTCATCATATGGAATTTAGTACTTATTACACTTTTGTAAACAAGACTGATGTCTGTGTAGTTAGAAACAAAATACCTTCTACCAAAATATTTAAATATGATTAAATTCTTAGATTATTTCCATATACTTTTCCTCATGTATTCCTTAACCCTGGTGTGAAAGAGCTCAAAGAATATTCTTCAATAACTATTACTATGTGCCCAGGATTGTGCAAGCCACTGAGGAAACAAAAATGAGCTAAGACATTGTTCTTTCCTTTAATAATTCCATGAACAATTATGTGGAAAGAGACTGGCATGGTGGATATCTTCTGATCTACAAAATAAAAGATGTGAGCACAGCATGCAGTGCAAGCAGATAGACTTGAGTTACTGTGTATTTCTCTTCCCAACTGTAGGTTCAGTGGGATTTT
Organism: Cuniculus paca; assembly: GCA_004365215.1. Classification (NCBI taxonomy): domain Eukaryota; kingdom Metazoa; phylum Chordata; class Mammalia; order Rodentia; family Cuniculidae; genus Cuniculus; species Cuniculus paca. The sequence continues at coordinate 23,991 of RJWT010010033.1, read as the reverse complement.
GCATTTTCTATGACGCACGTATTTACATCATAGGAATAAGCAAATCCTATAGATCAGGTCCCCTCCCATCCCCTAGAGAACCACTTATTAAGCGATGGCTCACACTTCTGCCCTGAACCTTTTCTATAGTACTAAGGAGAGGTGGAGGCTGAATGGAGAGACTGACCTTAAAACTCTTTTCTGTTGCCTAGATATCCTAGTGCACTTGAAAAGAACGGGGGGTGGGGGAGCTTTTATAAATTTTGCTTGTGTTTCTGAATAGTCATTTAACAATTATGAGATGTAGACAGTTGTTCAAAGGACAGAACTGTGTCCATATTTCCTTTTAGAACTGGAGATTGAACTCGGGGACTTGGCATTCAGTTACATCTCCAGCCCTCTTTTATTTTTTGAGTGAGGGTCTCTCTAAGTTAGTAAAGCCATCTTAGACTAAAATTTGTAATCCTTCTGCCTCAGCCTCTCAGAATGCTGGGATTATAGGTGTGTGCCACCATGCCCATAGTATTAATACTAATTCTTTTTATTATTTTATGAAAAAATAAAATATTTTCATAACTAAGGGAACAATAGCTATTACACTGTGCATCATTATCTTCAAAGTAGTTATTCAGTACAAGACATAAATCAAAGAGATTCGTACAAAAAAGAAACAGGTAATAACCCAAACTTTCTTTTCAATTAACTAAGAAAAAGTTTTAGTATACATGAAGCAGATTAGCATATATATTGAAATATTTTTGAAACAATGAAATATGTAATTTGGAGAAGTATTTAAAATTCTCCCTACTTCCTATTTATTCCTTCCATTTTGTTTTTTATTTGCATCTATATACACATATATATTTATTATTTTTATATAAGAAAAACTACATGATAACTTGAGCTTGAAAGTTTCACTTATTTCGCTGATAGTTAATCACGCTGGCCAAGAGCCAACATAAACTGGACATTTGAATGAATAAAAAATGCAATAAGTAGATATCATCCCGATAATTTTTCTTATTCAGTTAACCTCAATTGCAGCATTGTCAGGGGATCCGACCAATTATCTCTTCGTGCTTTTCAGGCTTCATATTATCATGGAAGGTTGAAATGTGTAGGGAATTGCCAAAATAAACCTTAGTAATATTATTTGGCCTTTGAATAGGTACGGTCAGGTAGTTCAATAACTGACTGATTGTTCAAATTCATATGAAATCCCAATTAGGATAGAAAATCAAATATAGATCAATAGATGATAAACCCCTGCATCTGCCATAGGTCAAAAGCCCCAAGTTTCCTGCACATCCTAACAGTAAGCTATAATAAAACATTTACCACAGCAATCTGGTTCCTGTTCTGTGGAGAGCTTCAGACTGTGATCATGTTCACGCTCCCAAATTTTTATTATTTGTTATATTATTATATTAGAATATATGATCAATGCAGAAAACATCAGAATGATATGTAAAAAGAAGTAAATAAAATTAAAATATAAGCCTGTCATCTACAGACAATCCCAATTAACATTTTAATGTACTTCTTCTTATGCCTATCCATATTTTTGTGACTATAAATATTTTGTTTTGTATAGATAACAAATATATTTAATTTTGAAGGTGCTTTTTAACATTATATGTATTTTTCCTTATTATTTACATTATCATATACTGAATATCATCAATGTATTTCTTTTTATAGATTTATCATCTCATTAAGTAATCACTTATAATAGACATGTAGTTATTTCCATTTTTCTTCCTCGACATAATGTAGCACTGATCATTCATCAATTAATCTTCATATGTTGATCTATAACTAATTCTTTACAGTAAATTTGTACTAGTGGTTGTACTAGCTTATATTAACCCCAACAGCTATAGTGATCCCTCTCCTGTCCTCGTTGCGATCCCGGGAGGTTTAAATTTGTAATCCCATAGAAACATTAGAACTCTAGAAAGTTAATTCCAATCTACCACTTCCAGTGCAACCCATGGTGAGAATAAAGACACTAAGGCATATTTATAATTATGGGTGGGGCCAAGGGGTCTTGAATTTAGCCAGGAAGAAGGTTTATCAGAACAAAGGCCTTGACCCAAGGCCTAACCTAAATTTTATTAATTCATGAAGAAGGGAGTGGCTTGAGGATGAGTGACTATGAGAATGGCAGGAGCTACATGAGTACTGTGAGCTAGGCTATGTAAGAGGCCTGAAAGCACTTCTGCAATATGCAGAGAGAAAGATATGTAGAAAGACAAATCTGCATAACACAAGTGAGGTAGCATTTAATGTTTAGGCAGCAGTGCTTTGGCTCCCGTGTGCAAACTTTTTCTGCCCTGGGAAGTCATAGCCTCTTATCTCAAGATGCCAACCCAGTTGACAGCCTTGGAACAGATGGCTCTACATCCCACTCAGATCAACCATGTTTAGGGAGTCACAGGTGGGGAAACAGTGACTGTCACCTAGCTTCAAAGATTATGCACTGTCACCTCAGCTAGCCCTATTTACATTACTTAGAGCCAATTGAAGGGAAAAGGAAATAGATTAGCCAGCTCTGTACATATCAGTACATGGAGATAGGACCAGGTTTAGCCAGAATGGAGATGACTGATCTTTGTTTAAGGAGTGTCTTCCAGATGGTCCTTCACACACTGCCTCACTGATATTTGTTCTTGTTCGATTTCTTGATGGTGGCCATTACTTCTGCAGTAAGATGGAATCTCAGTGTTGTTTTAGTTTGCATTTCTCCAATGACCACAGATCTTGAATAATTTTTCATGTATTTATTGGCCATTTTTACTTCTTCTGAGAAGTGCCTGCTCATTTCAGTTGCCCATTTTTGGATTGTATCTTTTATTTTGGAAGGTCTAATTATTTTAGTTCTTTATATATTCTAGTTATAAGCCCTTTTATCTGAGGAAAAGTTGGCAAAAATTTTTTTTCTCATTCTGTAGTTTGTCTCTTCACTTATTGGTTGTTTCTTTTGCTATCCAGAAGATTTTTAATTTGCTATGATTCCATTTGTTGATTTTTGATGTTGTTCCTTTGTAATCGAAGTTCCTTTCAGAAAGTCCTTGCTTAGGTCCGTGTCATTAAGAGTTTTAACTATTTTGCATTTCAGTAGATTAAGTGTTTCTGTTTTAGCTTTTAGATCTCTGATCCATTTTGATTTTTGTTTAGTACATGCTGACAGATATGGGTCTACTTTAATCTTCTGCACATGGATAACCAGTTTTCTCAGAACCATTTTGGTAAAGACACTATCTTTCCGCCAGCATAAGCTTTTTACCCCTTTGTCAAAGATCAGATGGCCGCACATGCCTGGAACTGTTTCTGCATTTTCTATATTGTCCCATATGTCTCTTTTTGTGCCAGTACCATGCTATTTTTATTGCAGTAGCTTTGTGATATAACTTGAAGTCCAAGATTATAATACCTCCTGCCTTGTTTTTATTGTCTCTCTTTTGCTCTTCTTCCTCTTTTCTGGTTCCATATGAATTTTAGGATGCTTTACTCCCTCTTATTTTGAACACATTTATCTCATTTTTCTTGCCACTTTCTGCAGCAGATCTGAAAGTCCTTTCTCATGTGTGTCTTTAGTTTTGTTGTCATGGCTGCCTCAATATCCTGAATGCATTCAAAATGTCTATTTTTCATGGTCATTTTGACTTTGGTCAAGAGAAGCTATATGGTGCCAGATCCAGTAAATAAGGTGGATAGGAAAACACCATAGTGATTTCATGAACTTGCCTTTCCGTGGAAAGGTATTCAGTAGAAATAGTCACTGTATTTTTTATAATGCTTTGTAAAGACACTCTCATGAAAAGAACTACTTTAGCAAATGACAAGAATGATTGGATCAGTGTGTTTGAAGTGAGAGGGAGTATTAAGAGGGAGATTAATGGCAATATGTCTTTTGCTGTAATAATTTTTTAAAATTTAAACATTTACTATATATTTCAATCATACCTCATAAATTTATCAGTTGACATTCTTTGTGAATTTCTACCTCATATATTCAAACAATTTTTGGGTGGGGAGATAATAAGACCTTTTTATGAAGCTTAAGAATTCTTTATATGTTATAAAATATTTTCTCAGTATAGCATACTAGATAAGTTTTAGGGTTAGTATTTCCTTCATGTTACTTTCTTTACAACTCTTCACCATTATAAAATATATCTGTATTTTTCTCTACCACCTACAGGGTAAAATACCCTCCTCAACTTAGAAATGTTATCAATCATAATAACCATGATAAGTATTATGTTAACTTATTATTAAATAATACATGGAATTTATAGCATAGTTATAAAGTACTGGTAACTACTTTTCAGCATTATGCTTCTGTATATCACCATATATTATAGAAATTATCAAAAACTAAATAAATTTATACTTGAGAAAAATAAAGCTACCTCACAATATTATTGTCTTATAACAGATAAGGAAATTGAGATGCAGGAAGAATATATTACTTGCTGAGATCCACAAAAAATGATTAAAATAATTTTTTCTGGCCCTGTCACTATTTTTCTAGTATTTTTCCCTATCATAAGACAATTCACCAGCTAGACTCAGTCTATATTTCAGTATTTTTAATGCTTTACAATGAACAAGACTGATCTTCCATCATATGACTAACACTGCAATACCATTTTCATTTCTAGCAATCTCATCTTAAGCTGTGTCCGATCCTGAGCACTCCACATGTACATCTATCTCTCAGTTTTTAAAATTATTCCAAGTCCAAATGTTATCATAAAATCTTCCCTTGTTTCTTAGATATAGAATTACCTAGAATTTGTTTTTTTCTGATTCACATACAACAGTTAGTAATAATAACAGAAATTATGCACTGACAATTTTCAAAAGACAAAATGCAAGCACATTATACACTATATGGTTATTTTGAACTCTATATGGTCATTAGTGTAAAGCTTATAAGATCGTATCTTAATATATGCATGCAATATATATATTTAATAGTACTTATAAATATATGTACTATGTACATATGTTAATGTATATTAATATACATTAGCATATATTAATACATATATACATTAATATATGTACTAAGAACTTAAAATATGTACTCAAGACACATTTTAAATTCTTGTGGAGCAAACATTGTCTATCCTCTGTCTTAGTCACTTTTTCTCATTCTTGAGTCAAAAATACTCAACACCCTAAGTTAAAGGAGGAAATGTTTACTTGGCTCACAGTTTATAGAGGTTTCAGTTCATAGTTGGCTGGCCCAAAGGTGGGGTGGCATAGCAGAGGGGCATCGCAGAGGAAAACACTTCATGGTAGGCAAAAGGCAGCAAAGCAGCAAGAAACAAGCAACGACTCTCTTTCTGTCTTCTATACATTATCCAGGCTACAGGCCTTTAGAGTAGATAGCCCTCATACCCTTAATCCTAGCATTTGACCATGAATCAATCCCGGCATCACATCCTTTATCCCAGGATCACACACCCTAGATCTAACCACTTCTAAAAGGCCCTACCTATGACTGTATGAGACTTTGGGAAGTCATAACACTCACTACTACCAGATTATTATTTAGCAGCTATTTTTCTTGCATAAGTAGTACATACATTGTGTGAGTCAGTTAACGATTATAATATGTCTTAGGAAAAAAATTGTAGCTCAAGTTGTATGTTTTGTTAACTGTTATTTTGTTGCCCAACAACACATTTGACTATGTTTAATATTGGAAGATATCAGTTATATGACCACCATAAATCCTGTCCACCCCTGCCCTACAAGAATAGCCCCATGTAAATGTATCACTGTAAGCAATTGTTTACTTACATCTGTTTTTTGTGACTCGTGAGCAAGATATTTCCCTTAGCTGATGATAGCACATCATAACTGCCCCAGATATGTTGCTCAAAGGAAGTTATAACAGTTTCAGTTTCCACAGAGGATAAGCTAATCATATAAATAAATTATACATAGGCACAGGAAATTGCATTAGAGAAAAGTGGACAAATTGAGTTTAAGAGAAGAAAACATAATTGTGTAATTTTAAGAAGGAATAAATATTGACCAAAATGCACATTTTTACAAGTAATGTTATCTCTGATCAGCAACAAACATTTTTCTTGATCAATATTTGTAGTTTGATTCATTTCCTGCCATATAGAACTTGATGGGTTTGTCAATATATCCAAAGGTTTAAAAAAATGAGGGAGGGTTGATTTTAAAAGAAGTTTTTCTTTAAGTTCCTTTTTTTCTTTCATAAGTTTCCTAAATGTCTGCAGTAACCATGAATGCAGCAAGAGGTAGAATATCATGAAATAGAAGAACTTTCTTAAGATATGGTTTGGAGCAAGGACAATGACACTCACCTCTGGGTAAGCAAAAGCAAGACCACAAAATGTAGACTTTCTACAAATGTCAAACCAGCTGACAACTGATAGGTTATCAGCAGAGGAAAAGGGCAAATTAGAAACCACCTGCCATAAAACAGAAAGTGATAAAGTTTCAAATACTTTCAGTTTGCACATTCCCTCATAGGTTTTCAAAGTGCTTTCTTATCCATTTAATTCAACACAGGTCTCAGCATTCTGCATCACTACTGGTATAGATGCTATTGGACAGGACACAGGAGAAGGCACAAAAAATGACAATGTTTTGTCTCTGTCTGTAAAAACTTCATGGCCTACATAAAGAAACATACATAGTCATGTTTAAGGATACTGCAAGTGAGTGGCAGCAAACCTATGGCATGCATGTCATTTGATTTTCTTTTAAGACAAAAGATGTTAATGTATGAATTGTTTTTGCTAAACTAAAACTGCAGTATTCAAGTTTAATTGCAGTGTTGGCACCTTGAGATAAATAAGTGGTTTTGGGGTTACGGTTTGGTCACTCTTCTCTAGAAGGCTCATCATCACTGCTACAGGTCACAGCTGCATAAACATTTTTAAGAGTGGAAAGGCAAAATGTAATGGGAGTATTGAACTGGAGGACAGTAATTCCGCATTGTGGGCTCCATAAAAATTTCCTAGAAAGCAGAATATCTGCAAAATTTTGGATGAAAAGGACTCCAAACTCTCAAATTTTGGCAAAGAATATTTTCGACTAAGAGAATATCATTAGACTAAGACTGATAAGTAACTTTATCTTATTACAAATTTAGAAGCCTGGCAAATTCCCAATTTGGAAGGTATGAAAGAAAGAGACGATGGAAAATGGACCTAAACATCAAATAATGCTTTTTAGAGCTCTGAGCGCAATTTTTTAATGATAGGACCTTATTTTTTGTGAAACCAACCCCCCAAATACCAGTAAGCATAGGATCATCAAAATCACCACAGCCTAGAATTATGTAGATTTGTTTTTATCTGCATATGTTAAAAGTGTTGCACAGAAAAGCAATAGGACAACCAAAACATAAAAATTATATAGGAACTTCCAAGCATCTGTCCAAGTACATGTTCCTGAGGACTATGATTCCAAGTGACCTTTCCAAATCCAGGATTTCAGGGTTGAGAATGCACTTGATGGCAAAATACAAAACTAATTAAGCATTGACTTTCAGAAACTTTCTTCAAGCACTGGACCAGATCTCTACTAAAGTTCCATCATCTCATCAGTAAGTCAAGCCCTGAGATTAGAGTTGCCTTGATAGTGGCAATTTCTTGATCAGTGTAGTGTCTCTTCAAGGGTGAGTCTCAGGACCAGCTAATTGGGATTCAAGGGAGAAGCTGACCACTATTTCCAACAACATCTGTGCGCTGACCTCAGGTTCCCACAAGTACCAATATTTCTGTTCCAAACAAAAGGCGAGTGTGGGGACTCACTTAGAAGTCAGGCTGTAAAAATTGTATTGATTCCTATAGGAATACAAAAGTCAACACCAACAGAGATTATACAAGGGAAAAAAAAAAAGAAACTAGAATTACATAAAAAAAATTTAAATAGACTCAACACACCAAACTCAGAAGAAGTGACCTCAGGGTAGAGGTGGCAAACCCTAGAGGCAGACATGGTTTAATATGTCAACAGTGAGTTGAAAACAGACAAAGTCCTGACAAAGTATCCTACAACATATGTCTGCATTACACTGAGTCGTACCCCAACCTGACTTAAGCAGCGGAAGAAATGATTGCTCAGTCAAAGCACTATTTTCTACAACAGCCTGTCCCTAACAATAACTGGAACATGTGTTGCAGACTTAGCAGACCTAGTAGGGCAATCCTAAGAGATAGTTGTGAAAGACTAAGAAGAAAGGGAAGAACTAAAAGGCATTTCAATAGGAAGAAGTCTTCTTTCTTGAAAGATCTTTGAACATATGTTCTCAAAATTAGTGTTCTTTGTGTTGAGCTATGTTGAGTTTTCAGATTGAAAAAGCAATGATATTCATTATAAAAAATTTGTAAGACCTTTCAAAAGGTAGGACCATAATCCAAATGTCAGTCTGTCACTGTGGCTCTGTTCTTCATAGCTACTATTTAATAGTGCATGAATTAAACTGATTTATACATATAAATTTAGGATTCTTATTTTTAAAAATACTATATATTCTGGTTGTCTGTTGCTGCATTTAAAAATATTCTGAGATTTAGTGGTTTAAAAAACATTTTTTAAATATTTTATGTGTTGACAATTCAAAAAAGCCTTACTTGATTACTTTTCTACTCCATGTTGTATTGACTGAACTAGTACTACTCAGCAAGTAGGATACCTAAGAAATCTTGCCTTAAAAGATTAGTATCTGGGTAAAGATTTCTCTTGGGCTGTGTTCAGTGGGTATTGTTGACCAGAGCACCTTTATGTGTTTTCTCCATGGCTTCAAAACAACCAGGCATTTTAAATAAAGGCTCAGAGCTCCAAGAGACAGTGTTCTAAGACACAGAAGGACAAAGCAGCCAGTTCAGTGAGACTTTCATTAAGAAACTTCACACCTTATCTTCTTGGTGGAGAGTTCCAGATTCAAAATCAAGAGACGTAAACTATACTTATTAATAGGAAAGTCTGAGAATGGGCAAACATTTTTGCCTGTCACATCATGGAATTGATTGATGGTAGATATGGAGAAAATATTAATCATATCTAAAACCAAAAATTAATTAATATCTCTATAATGACACCGTTCAAAGCAACTTTCTTTAATAATGAAAATATTCCCTACCGGGTGTAGTACAGTAGATGCTGTGGCTTGGATATGGTTTAAGTGTTTGCCCAAAGGTTCACATTTTGAGAACATGATCTCACTGTGGTGATGTACAAGATGATGGAAGGTTTAAGAAGTCAGACTTACTAGAGATTCTTAAGATAATGAAAGTGCTACCTTTGGAAAGGATACAGAAATAAGTTTTCACAGAGTGTGTTGTGATAAAAGCCTGAGCTGACCCTTGAATCTTTGTTTGCCTCCTACTTAATCATGCAACCCCTTCCTCCTATTCCATCACTCTGATGGCACCACTAATGCCTAAATCTTACCCTTGAATCTCTAGATATGTTAACTAAGTATACCTTTTTTCTTCCTAAAACTATCTTGCTTCATTTATTTCATTATAATGAGAAAATATAACTAATATAATAGTTATGTAGTAGACAAATGTATCAAACAAACATGAAATGTTGCTAATGCAGCTCAGGTGCTGAATTTTCATTCTACTTTTACTTAATTAAATTTACATAGTGCTAAGTGACTAGTTCCTGCCATATTGGACAGTATAGTTCTATAATGTGGATCATATTTCAGCAAATCAACAATTAATCAGTCAATAAATAGGAAACCAAAATTAAAATGATCAAAAATTATGAACAGATAATTCACAGATGTGGAAATCCAGCTGACTATCAAATATATGGAAAGAGTGGACCGGGGCTATAGCTCAGTGGCACAGCTCCTGCCTGTCAGGCACAAGGTCGTGAGTTCGATTCCAGATACAGAAATACAACAACAACAACAAAATATATATATAGAAAGATACTGAAGCTCAATTACAATAAAAAAGGCAAACTAAAATGATGAGGTGCTTCATACCTATCTGAATAACAAACTAGAACATCGGATAATACCAGGTATTGCTGAAAATATAGAGAAAAGCATACCCTCTCAGACTGTTAGAACAAACGCACTCATAGCAATCATATGGACTAACTGACCTCTATAGTAGGCAAAATAATGACCTCAAAATGGATCAGGTCCATTCATACAATGATTCCATCAGAAATATAACAGGTACAGTGGTTTGGAATCCAGAATATTTAAAATTATCTTCAACCCTCACACTCTGAAACAAGAGACTGAGTCCCCTCCCCATTTCTACAGAACTCTTTTTCCTCAGTTCTTAATTCAAGTCTAAACTATGACTCTTTCCCCTAGACCAGTCACACAAGAATTATGTCACCTTTTAATGCATCAGCAGCCCTTGCACATGGCCTTCCTTTTTTCTGTCTAGAAGTCCCAAAGTAGGATGTTAAAACACAAAATAATCACACTATATCACATACAGTTACAGGAGAGTTTCTTCCAAACTTCTTTTCTCTCTAGTCCCTGGATCCCAGCCTGGACGCACATCAGCATCACCTGGGATGTCCTGAAGTTCACTGATGTGTGAGTCCCTCTCTCAGAGATTCTAACTCAATTGCTCTGGGGCACAGCCTAGGCAAACGTAGTTTTAAATTTTCCCCATGTGATACACACAGCCAAGGGCGAGGGTCACTGTTCTAGTCTGTCATTCTGAACTGATCTTGGGGAAAGAAGGGGTATGCTCTCAAGACAATATGCTTAAAAATGGAAACAATCTTCCACATTTCTAGACATGTTTATGATGAAAACCTAACTTTTACTTGTGAGTGGAACAATATTGAATCCTATGAAGGGACACACAAACACCAGGTAGACACAGGAAGAAGGGTCTATCCTGAACTTCCTGGTCATGCTGTACCTGAGAGTCAGCCCAGCTTCACAGACCACTATTTTACCTGTGTTGACGATGCTGAATGCTTCAACCCACAGTCTAGTCCAGGAAGAGTCTTTGCTCAATAAGAAACCCACCTCCCTATCTCTCTAAACCAATCCCAGGGGCAGCAATGAAGCCTGAACTTGGTGAAGGGAAAATAGCTGGCTCTTCAGTTTGTGCCATCTAAGATTTAAGTACATTTATAAAGATTGTGGAGCTTAACATCTACATTTCCCTCCTCTGATCTAATTTCCTGCTTCTCCACACTATTTATGCTCACCTGTTACCCAATTAACACCCCAGTAAGCTGAACTCCCAAAGTTGTTTTACCCTAGCAATTAACCCTCTCCAGCACCCCCTCTGCAAAGAGTTCCTGATTAAAATAAAGTGCTCAATTATTCACTGAACAACGGGAAGCATGCCACAGTAACTAAGAGAAGAACAATTTATTTTTATAAGGATTTCTAAATGTGACCAGTATTGGCTGAGAAGAAAGATTTTCCTGGAATAATCGAGAGGACTTGGTTGAGGTTTATGGTAAGGGCACAAATTTATAAAATGTCAGTGCCTATTTACTAGTTTTAAGATGGTCAGCATCTTTAGTTTGAAGAAAATGCTAAGATGAAGAAGGACATTCAGGGGTTTTCTTTTCTTTAATTTGATAAACTGCTGACTGAAATTTCTCATTAATGGCCAGAGTGACATATAGGAAAGATATAAAGGGAAATGGGGAAGGGGGAAAGAAAGAAGTAAAAGAAAGGGAACTAAAGGAGAATGAAGAATACTGAATACTGAGCTATCCAACATCTTTAAGAGGTGGGGTATTCTGTTTAAGAAATATTTCTCTACAATTGAAAAATATTGGGCATGCTACCTACCATTTTCCTATTATTAGAATCATGCTATATTTAACAAAGAAACTCTAATTAAACTTCATTTTTCTGAAAAAAAAGAAAGAATTTTACAGTTTTTAAGTACCTAAGATGCAGTAGTTGTAACAACAATTTTATAAGGCATAAAGTAGAGAATAATGTTCAGTTGATCATATCTGACATTTCTGTGGTTCACCTTCGTAAAATGTAAAATCTTTGGAGGGCTTAAGATGAAAGGACAACATAATTTCTAGAAAAGGACACGGTTTTGAATAAAATAATAAATTGGGTCATAAAGCATATTTGCACATGTTATATGAAACTGTATATAGTGGTACACCTATCCTATGTGTCAATTTTAAGGGGAAAAATCTTTTTTTTATGTAGACTACAGTTCGCTGTTCAGTTTCTATTCTATTTTTCTTTACACGCATGTTATTTACAAGGCAAGTATCCTACCCCCAAGAAAGGAAGAGACACATACAACCAGCAAGGCTCTATGTGCAAATGAACAGAGGAACAATCAAGAAGGTCACTATCTGGGAAGAAAGTATACCAAACACCACAAATGTTGGGTACAAGACTGGCTCCTAGCAACTGAAGCAGAAAGTGTTTCCAGCAACCTCCCTCTGAATGCATGGTGTCCTGAAATGTTTCCATTTCAGAAAAATGGGATCTGTTTTCTTTGCCATGGATAGCTTCATCCTGTTTTCCCAGGACCTCCTTTAACTGAAATTTTCATCTTGCTTAAACTTGAATAAGGAGAATAAAACAAAAGGGGAGGGAGGGAGGGAGGGAGGGAGGAAGGAAAGAAAGAAAGAAAGAAAGAAAGAAAGAAAGAAAGAAAGAAAGAAAGAAAGAAAGAAAGAAAAAGAAAAGCAAGCAAGCAGGAGGAGAGGGAGGGGGAAAAGAGGGAGGGCGGGAAGGGCGGGAGGAAGGAGACCCTCCTGCATCCCGAAAGTGCAGGCGAAGAACGGCCTGGCAGCGGCTCATAGCTTGACTTTCCTGCTCAGAACGAAAAAGCAGCTGCCTTGTCCAGGAGCGGAGAACACCACAGTCACGGCTCCAGTGAAATTTTAACAATTCGTTAACAGGGAAAGTCTGCACAAAGGATGCGGGATCAGAGGCTCCTCAGCAACGTCAAATTCTGAGAGAATAAAGGACCCAAAAGGGGGAGATGCGGAGATTGAGACGGAGGAGAAAAGGGAAAAGAAAGAGGAAGGTTTGATAGAAATAGGAACAAAGAGAGGAGAGACAGGAAGGCAAAAGAGTGGGAGAGATTAGAGGACCAGGGAAAGGGGAGAAAGGATTTGAATAAAATTCAAATCTCTAATCTGCTTTTACTTTTAATCTTCTTTCTGGAGGACAGTATGAATGGAAGATGCTCATTGTTCCGCATGGTTTATTATTTTTTTTTTCTGAGTGTCCCTTACTGACCATAGCATGTGTTAAAAACAGTTTTCCTCCTGGAAGGGATTATGCCCTTTGACTTTCAAAAGACATCGCTCAGGTCCCCGCATCCGTGAGGCTGGGCGAGCGCGCATGGCCTGGTAGCCTCCCTTATGTCGGACAGTGTCGACATATTTGTTTGTAAATATACATATTATGCATGTGCCTTTGTAAATAAATAAGTTTAAATATAATTTCCAAATGAACAACACAAGGAAAAAAAAAACTGTCGAGATTTTTGAGTGTGGAATAATGACTGCAAACGGTGTTTTGCAGCCGCAGCCGCGGGCACGGGCCGCGCTCGCCATCCCTGAGGCCAGCCTGCCATCTAGTGGGGCGCTGACGAACTCCTCTGCAGCCGCGGTCGGCCTCATTTACCCTCACAGCTGGAGACGGGAAAGTGTATTCTCCTAAATGTGTTAACTTAGCGGTGCCATACACTAGAAACAAATTAATATATAATTCTTCTGTGTCTTAAGGTCATTACTGTCGAAGCATAAATTAATAGAGCTATTCCGGTTAATTCATTTTGGCGTTTGCTTCTGCATGTCTGAGCGCATATGTGAAAATAGGCCTCCCCTCCATGCCAGCGGGGGAGAAGGAAGAAGGCCTAAAAGGAGCTTAGCCCTGTGAGCAGACTCCTTGACCTAAAAGCAGAGTATGGTCTTTCAGATGGGCGCGGCTGCTCTGTCCTTCTCTCTCCAGTGAGCCCAGCCTAACAACTTCCTTAACTACTTGAGGAGGGGGTAGTGGATTGCTTCCGGTCTCAGGAGGGCATCTGCCATCGTCACAAGCCAGTGTTTTAAGCATATCTGTTCAGCTGCCCAGGGGCAGAGCAATTCGTAACAGGAAAACAAGGGCTCCTGGTTCTGAGGTGGCAGGGGCTTGTTCATTGCCCGTCTGGCCAGCCTGGCTGTGGAAGAGGCCAGGATGGTCACCTGACTTCACTTCACTGCTCCTACCGTGGTAAGCTCTCAGCTGGTCCATGGATGGGTGCAACCTCAGTCCCTTCCTGTGAGAAAAAAGGAAAACTCACAAAATAAAAAAGAAGACCTAGCAGGGTAAAGAATGAACCTATCCCTCTTCTGATTTTAGTGCTTTTCCCAAGGCATAAGGGTACAGGCCCTTGAAGGAAAAGCTACACCAAGTACCATTTGCCCCCTTTCGGTCTACTCAGAAATTCTGGTAAGATTCTGAAGTGCCACCTTTTTCTAAAGTAAATCTGTAAAAGCCAGGGTTAGTCGTGGATTAGAAGAACATCAGATTGTTTCAGATTTTTATTTTCATCAGGAGATATTGTCATGCATATAAATTCTGCATTCTCAAACAAAACATCTAAAATTGAATGCAGGCTGCTTTTTGGGCAAAAAAAAACATTCTCTTGAAAGGTATGTTTGCGCATATGTGTGTGTGAATGTCCTGTGAGAGCTGGAGGGAGGGGTGTCTTTGCATGCCTGTACTGGTAAGAATTGTTCAATAAATGCCCAGGAGAAGTGGACCTGGGATCAGAACCATGCCTTCTACCCTGCATCTCTGCGAAGTGAATTAGCCAAAGCAATATACAATACTATTGACAATGCAAATGCTCTAAGATAAAATACTCCACCAAAACTGCAGTGCCTCATAATCTAGTTACAAAGAAAAGATTTACTCACATGAAACAAAAATAGGCGATGCAAAACATATTAAATCAAAATTTCTGAATCTTAACAGTGCCTCTGAATCACCTGCAGGATTTTATGCAAATGTAGATCAGACCACCCAATACCATAATTTCTGGGTCCAACCTTTCTAGTTTGCAAAATTCCCTAGCAAATTCTGATGCACAGCAAAGTTAAAAGTCAGTGACTCAGTATTTTTAAAAATGAAGTTAGAGAATAAAAAGATCTTTGCACGGGTGATTCTGTTGAGGAGTCAGAAATGAGAACAAGCAGATAATGTCATGAGGACCTTAGGCACAGTGGGTGGTTGGGAGGAGAAACCAATGAGGGGAGGGTTTGTAAAGATGCAGAAAGCATCCTGCAATGGGCAGACCATCAGTAATGGGTGGTAGATGTGCAGAATAAAAACAAAGAAACAAGTTAGTGCTGCAAGTGAGTACATTGGTACTCCTGGTGGAAAACAGGCTGCAAATTCTAAGAATCACAGAAAGCTGCCCAGTAAAACTAAGTGAGTGCCCTGAAGAGTGTGTCCAGCCCACTTCCAGGAAAGATGATGGCAACGAGTTCAGCCTTCAAAGTAAAAAGAGGGTACTCTTGAACAGTCCGAAATGTGGTTCATGCTCTCATGTGACTTTTGTGACTGATTGTTCTGACTGCCCTACTTCAGGGTTTGTGGGATCCTTTAGAAGTAGATGGTTGGGTTTTCCTGTTGAGCAGCTCCCTGGAACTTAAAGATCCCCATTTCTGGGTAAGATAAGGAGCCTAGATGCTTTAAGCGGATGACTTATTACTTTGGCTGCCTTCTACACATCCTTGATGGACTTAAAAAAAGAGAATAGCACTTGCCTCGCTTTAACTTGCATAGTGTCTAAAAGCAAAACAGGAATGCATAAGAGGAGAGTAAAATCACTGTACTAAGAATGACCCTCGTCATCACTGAATCATCGTGTCAAATACAACTTCATAATATTATTACAGAGGCATCAGAACAGCTAGAGAACATTGCACTGATAAACCATTGGGAAATTCAGCAGGGTGGCCAGTATACTAGCTTCTGCCACACGCCAGGCTTTCAAGTTTCTGAGGTAATCAAAATCCATAAATGTGTCTGAGGTGAAAAAAAACCCTAGACTCTGCTTTGTGAAGATCTGGTCTGTCTGGAGTTGGAGTGTAAAAAGAGTCCACATCATAATTGAAAAAACATAGTAGTCTAATTGGCTAGGGAGTCAGAATATTCCAGAAGAAATATTACCTATCCAGGTTGGCGTCATATTTTGTTATATGAGAACATGAGCTATCAGTTGATGGCCTTGCAGCATTCTGATCAGCTGTTAGATACATAATTTTGAAGCACTTATTTTTATTTTACGCAAAACTTAAACACCCTTTTATGACTTATATGGTATTAATTCTTCAATAGGCTTCTCAAAGTCCTTTACCATCTAGTCCAAATTTGGATACATGACTTTTTTTCATACTGTACTGTCATAAAATTCTGTTCCAATCATGTTGGCCAAAATACTGCTCTCTGAGTACACATTACTCAAACTTGCCCTACACATTAATCACATATTTTCCTATTTGCCATCCATCGCAGACTATGTCCGTCAATCACAATCTCCCTCATTGTCCACATCAGTCTCCTCCCCTCCATGGACTCTTCTTGAAAGTCCCAATATGAAATAATGTCTCACTATGTGTAGTGCAATATCACACATTATCTGACTAGTTATCCATTTATATGGAGAGACCTTTGACTCTTTCTCAAAGTTGATGCTTTATGACCAAAAACTATGTTTTAAAATCTTATCCTCTTTATAGCATCTGGTACAGAGTTTGTGCACAGTGCACTTTATGTACAGGGAGGTCAGGAATCAGATCATGTGTTCACTACTACTTTCCTGGAAGATGGCATTAAGTATGGCTAGTTACACAAAGGAGAGCAACATGTTTTCTTTTGCATTTCTGAAAAGCAAGGAACATCTGCTCTTATCTACTCAGCAGAAGCACAGACCACATAGACAGATACCAGCAGAGTGGAAGTGTCTATACGTTATTTCCCATATGTTAAAAAAGAAAGCTCCATTCATCCTTTAAAGACAAAAACAAACATTATATGCTCTTAAATTGAATTTCTATTTGGTTAACAATCTCCAGTGAAATATGAGATAAAAATTGAAACTGATATAGACACAGAAAATGAAAAATAGTTCAAGCTATGAGATTTTTTTTCAAAAATTGTTTTTAAATTTTAGGTGATTTTTTTTTTGGATTTTTAAAAAAAATTTAAAAAGGATCAACATGAAATACATAGATGTACCAATTCCCCACAATGAATGTATTTGTTATGTATCACAAACGTATACTGATTTTAAAAAGGGGGGGCAAAAAAATAAAACAGTAGTTCATAGCTCACTAGAAATTACTCCATCAACAATAGTTTATGAGGAAGATGAGAAAAGTCATATTCTCTATTGAATACACTGAGAATAGCTTTAGTGAGCTAAAGAAAAAAAAGAAAAGAGAGAAGAAGAGTTTTCTATGAAATGTTAAAAAGAAATACTCAGGTGCTCACTTCAGCTGCACATATACTAAAATTGGAACGATACACAGAAGATTAGCATGGCCCTTGTGCAAGGAAGACATGCAAATTCATGAAGCATTCATATTTAAAAAAAAGAAAGAAAAGAAATACTGGGAAATTGGGCTGAACCTCAGCCCATGCACTAGTAATGATGAACTTCAATGTATTTTTACACAGCATATCAGCAATGATTTAGTTGCATCGTTGGCAACCATGTAAATGCGAAATTTTCTGTAACCCACAATAAAAACAAAACCATGACAATAATGTGCCTTTTCACTGACTCATCCATACCTCTTTCACTTCCAGAAATGGATTTCACAAAGAAGATACAGACATGGTCAGTAGGTCTGTAAACCAGCACCTTGGTTTTGAAGGCACCAATGTACTACAGAAACCGACACTGCTAAAATTTAAAATTGAGAGGTTGCCATTACTTTTCAAACCTCCAAAACAATAAAAGGACCCCTGCTTCTTATCCTTTTTCCCTTCTCCCCCTCCTCCCTCTCCCAGCCTCCGCACACTGGATAAAGAATTTGTAATGTTGCCAACCTCCCCACTTAATGATCGGACGCATCTACATAATGGCCTCCCGATACTGGCCATTATGGATGAGACTCACGTTGTTTATAAATTAGCTCTCTTGTCCCTGCATATTCCTGAGTTCATCATCATTAAGGAGGAGAAATGTTTCTTAACAAAAGGCCCAGGTACTGTGGTAATAGACACAATAGTAACGCTTAGATACACAGATAGGCATGTTTCCATTTCGGTCTTTTGTATCCATCTTCACTTGTCCCAGATATGCCATTTTCTGAGTCTCAGGGTGTAGAGTGTTTTGAAATACATTTGTGTATTCATGGATTGTTGGTTGGTTGTATTCACATTTTTATATTCAGCTAATATTTAAATGTATTTAGGAAACAGGCCTCAATTTAGATTTGCAATGTGGTATGAAATATCATAAAGGGAAATCACTTTCAGACTATTAGATCTAGTGCAGCTGGGGAGATAGAGAGGTTCAAAACATCTGTCAGCCCGCAACATTTTCACAAACCCTTTTCACACTCAACAATAGAGCCAGGCGGCTGCTAACCCAGAAAACCTAAATACCTGGAGAAGCACTAGAGCCAAGGGAGAAATCTAATTTTCAAGTATTTTATTCAAATTCTTATCAGTGCATGGGCCACCTTTTTTGGGCAAACTAATAACTTCCAGGTGTGGGTTTGCATGTGTGCCAATTTTAAGATTGATTTAGTATATAGCTGGAAAAGACAGGAAGGACTTCCCACAAGGAGGAAAAATAGGAAGGAAGGTTTTAAAGGAAGCACCTGTTCTGAGAGGACAACTAGCACCTTTGCCAACATCAAATGCATTAACTCTCAGTTTCTTATTTGCCTGTAGGCAATTAGCGCAGTGGATCCCTGTACAGTGCAAAGAAGATCTAACCTATATAAAAGTGAAGGTCCTCACTTTACATGTGTTAGAGCCTGTGGCCTCAGGCTAAACTCCATATCCCAGTTAGTCATCTTACAAAGTTAGCTAGATAAGAGCAAGTCTATTGAGAGAGAGATGACATCTCCTGTCACAAAGGACTCAAAGTACATCTCTTTAATAGAGAACAAAATGTCCTATCACAGAACAGTACTTATGGGTAGTCCTTCGTAAAGTTATGATGGTGCTGAGGGTGATGGTGATGGTGATTGTAACAAAGAAGATCTTTTTCAAGGTTTCCCCATCAAAGGCAAGAAATTCCTTTGTAGTTCCTCCAAAAAATAAAGCAAGTGAAACAGAAAACAAAAGCAAAGAATATATTTTATACTGCCTATATCATCAATGATGCCTTTGCTTGTGCATGCATATGTGCTGTGGCTAACAGACAAGGAAGTAAATCAAAATTAACTATTGAGACTGTACAAAGTATATCAATTTCAGCTATGGTCTGAGATCAACAGCACCTTAGGGTAGTCTCCCTCTCACCAGATGTAATTAAGGCTCAAAGTCGAACAGTGAAAAAGTTGATGCCTATCTCTGGCAAAATTTACATGGATTAAAAAAGAGATCACTCAACAAGTATCCCTGGCCAAATCCCATGATTCTGAAGACACATAATCTACACTCAAAGCATTTTAGGATAATTAAATATCAAATTCCAGCACAGTACAAGACAGTCAATCATTGAGACAAAGAATCTCCATTCAGCTAGATGTACTACACACTTGAGGTACAAGGGGACTTAGGAAATGTTACATCTAACAAATAAATCCACTCAAGGTAGTATGTTTGCAGCACTAGGATTTACAGTATAAGTTCTCTTCTACAAACAACAAGTTAGAATAACTAACAGATGAAAAACAGAACAAATACACAACCTCATATAACTATTTCAACATAGAAGGGTCTGAATTTCACACATGGGAAACCAAAGGATTGTTCTCCCTGTTACTATTTTCTCACACTGCTTCTAAAATAAATTATAATTTGGTTTTTTATTGTGGATTTTATTTCCTAACTCAGAATGCAAAATCTTTAGCTCATAGATTATGTGATGTGCTCCTTTTTTTCTTATCATTTAACATGGTACCATGCAATGAGTGGATGCTTAATAAATACTTGTTGACTGATAACTTTACAAATATCCCTGACATTAAGTTCTAATTGTAACATTATACCCCACCACCACCACCACACACCCACACAATAGCGTCTTATTGGCTGTTGAATAAAATGCAAGCCTTTTAGCT
Organism: Cuniculus paca; assembly: GCA_004365215.1. Taxonomy (NCBI): domain Eukaryota; kingdom Metazoa; phylum Chordata; class Mammalia; order Rodentia; family Cuniculidae; genus Cuniculus; species Cuniculus paca. The sequence goes on along the minus strand of RJWT010010033.1, from coordinate 3,771 downwards.
CATTCTGTTCCTCGTCAATAAACCCAAAAGGACTTTTCACTTCAATTTCTGCTGTGGTTTGGATATGACTTGAATCCCTGCCTCAAAACAAGTTTTCTTGTATTAGAATTTAATCCCTATTGTGAAATTTTAGGAGGTGGAAACTTAATGCAGCTCTGATATTTAGAAGTCAGTCTTGTGTTTTGTTTTGTTATTCCCTCTAACACAGAAAGGATAGATGTATATATATAGGCTTATACATGCCTAGAACTACACCTGAAGAGTCTACAAGAACTGATTTTTTTTTTTTTTTTGCGGCACCGGGGATTGAACTCACGACCTTGTGCTTGCCAGGCAGGCGCTTAGACCACTGAGCTAGATCCCCAGCCCTGTTTTTGAGACAGGGTCTCACTATGCCATTCAGGCTGGCCTTGAGCTCACTTTGTAGCCCAGGCTGGTCTCGAACTCACAATGATCCGCCTGTCTGAGCCTCCCGAGTGCTGGGATTAAAGGCGTGAGCCACCATGCCCAGCTCCAAGAACTGATTTTATTAAGTGTGATGGTATGAACCTTGAAGAAAATGAGACATTATGGTAGCCATTGCTGATTTCTTTTGAATACATTCTGAAGTCCAATAATGCTTTTATTCTTTGATTTGATTGGCTTAAGTCTGCTTTCTATTATTTGATTGTAATATGTGAGAAGGTATGACCAGTGATTCTGAAGAAAATAAGGGACATCATGGTAGCCACTGGTGATTTCTTATTGTCTGGTTTGAAGGCCCTTAATGTTTTCGTTCTTTTGTTTTGTTTGGTTTTATACTATTTTGTTTTGTTTGAATTTATTATGTGTGAAGGTATAAATAACTATTTCAAAGAAAACAAGAGACACTAAGGTAGCCACTGTTGATTTCATGTTGTCTTGTTTTGAAGTCCTGTATTGCTTACATTGTCCCATTCTGATTTGCTTTGTTCCCTGGTTACTCTTGTTTTGTTTTGTTTTGTTTTGTTTTGTTTTGTTTTGTTTCATTCTCTTTAAAATAAAAAAACAAAATAGTTGGTCACTGGGAAGTAATTAGGATTAGATAAAGTAATCAGACCAGTAGCTTTATGGAAGAGGGAGAGAGACCCAAACACACCAGTGTGCATACATACACTCCTTGGCTGTCGTTGTGTGATACCTGCCCCAGCTCCAGACTGTGCCAGAAAGATGGCCGTCACCAAATGCAGATCCTAGAACCTGTACCTCTAACACTGTGAGCAAAATAAACCTATTTTCTTTATAAATTTTGTCTGCCTTGGATATTGTGTCATAATAACAAAAAAATGGACTGACAGAAGTTTGATGACAAAAGTGAGATTGTTACAATAACTATACTGAAAAATGTGTCACCCTTACTTGAATTTGGTGTTTGGCAGAAGTTAGAAGAGTTTGAGGAAATTGGCTGGGAAAAAACTTAGCATGTTGTAGGAAGTGTGTTATGGGTAATTGTGGTGATGAACAAACAGGCAGGGAGACTAGGAAAAAGCTGTAATATCTTAGAAATTGGCTAGGCAATCATGACCAGAATGTTTACAGAAATGTAGCTAATGGGATCTCAGATGGCAAATGAAAACCGGGGGTAAAAATGTCCTTCTTACACCCTAGGAAAGAATTCAGTCATGCTATGCCCATGCACTAAGGTGTGGTGGGAGGTCAAATTTAATAATGATAGATCAATTTGTCTCATGGAACAGATTTCAAAATACGAAAATTCAGGACGTGGCATGGGTGTTACTGGCTGTTTTCATCAGATTTACAGTGAGACCTTGCAACCAAAGTAGAAAGATTGAAAAATTCACAGCCTGTCCATAAGAGAAGTAAACAAAAATCATATGAAAGTGCAAGAAATCACCTACCTACTAAGCGATTAGTGCCTATAAAAGGAACTGGTTGCTTTGGGGAAAGGTTTCAGGGGCAGCTCAGAAACCTTGGGGGTTGACCTAATGATCTCATGTTTTTGCTACAAAGGTTTGTAATCCCATTCTGAGTTGTTCTTTATTATGTGATTTAGCCAGAAAGCACTTACTAAATATTATCTTTAGATGATATCACCCTAGCAATGGCGCTCATCCATATTCTAACACAGAGTCTGTTTCATTTCCAAAAGTTCCTACCTTTGTTCCTTCTGAGTAGTTTTCTCTTCAGAGTTCCATTCTCTCAGCTTCCTTCTTGGCCACACATGTGTTCCAACCTCGTGTCCTTGTGTTATTGTGTGTAGTGAAACAGTTCATCACCTGGTTAGCTTTCTGGGTACACCTACATCTCTCTAGTTTGGCCCAACACAGTGTCTGATTCCTTTCAAAAGAATAAGGAAAATCCTCAGTCCACTCCCAAAGTGCATGAATTATCAATATTTTACTTCCTGGGTGAGAAAGAAAAATAAAGGCTATAAATAAAAAAGTCACCTCCAACATATATAATCTTGCTTATGTAAAATGAGGGAAGACCTATACTTCTAATACATAACACATACTTGATGAGTAAGTTTTTTCTTCCAGGAAGACCTCCAAGAAAATACTTTCGAGACATGCTCAAGAGAATTACTATGTATTATTCATTACTACAACCAGAGGATCTAGTGCAATGCCTATAGCACAGTAGGTCCTCCATAAATATTTCATGAATAGGTAAGTTTATATACTAATAAGTGAATGGGTTTCCTCTATGGTCCCTTATATAAAAGAAGCTAGTCCATGTGTTCCCATCTTTTCCCTTTCCTATGAGTACACCATCTATCAGAGTTCTACCATCAGTCACTCACTCTTTAAACCAGACAGATGTAATCCTAGATAAAGGGATACAATGTTGAAAGCAAGAGAAGATACACAAACAGTAGGCTTAGAAAAGGAGCCCAGAATAAATAGAAATAAAATTACAAAAATGCCTTTATTTGCCCCAGAGCTTACTGTATTTTGTAATGTACTTTTCTATGCATTTTCCTTTCCATTTAGTAGTGTGATTTTTGACTGACAGAGTAACCAAAATCGATCTTATTCCCACAGTAGCACTACAGGTCCACACACAGTATATATTACATTATAGATGAGAATCCTAATGTCCACAGAGTGGAGCCAGCTAGTGGGCTACGGATCTCCTGATACTGAAATCCAAATAAATGTTTGCAGGGAAAATATTTTTTAACTGTAAATGTAACTACAATTCACTCTCAGACTACACTATGGAAGGTCGCAGTTCATCTCTTCCCAGTTCTCTTTCTTTTCATCTCTGAAATTCCTGGCCCTCTTTTTGTTCCAACTCTAGATGGATGAAGATTCCAAAACAGTGACCACATGTCCTTCACTGATATATTATTTTTCCTTATTTCTTTGTTTTCTTATCTGTCAATTTCAAGGCAATGACTTTCAACTTCTACCCTATGTACTCCCAGTCACTTGACTCATTCGTTAGGAAAGACTAATTGAGTCCAACTACTACACTTATCGCTGCTCAAGTTCTGAAGCGTCCCAGTGAAGCAGCAATGGTGGCACCATTAAGACTGAATGCGCATGGAATAGCAGGCATGTGCTGTCCTTAGCAAAGTGTGACTGACAAGTGTTTAGTTAAATTAACCATAGAAAATACCTACTTTCCACAAGACTGCAAGATTCTTGTGTAGAAGAAAATTCTGAGGTAACCCCAAACACTTTGAGAAGAGCTTAGGGGTTTTTGTTTGTTTAACATTGTCTTTTACATAATTCTGATAAACCACAGTATCTACTGAACAACAGCAGGTAGAAGAAACATGTAAAG
>RJWT010010032.1:0-24621 GCA_004365215.1 Cuniculus paca | reverse complement strand
TAGGTAACAATGAGTTTCCCCCTTGCACATAGCTTTAACACTGACTCTGCTTATAAGTAGTTCAGGGTCTAAACTGGAAATATATATATATATATATCCCATTTGTACAAAGCATTATAGTTAGCAAAATATTTACTATAATTTCAGTCCTGATTTAATTAACAGTATTTGATGCATTTGCAAAACTGCAATGTGATATGGAAATACAAGGGATTTGAACTAATTCAGGTCATTGGTAATGCTAATAATGTGATGGTTTTCTGCCCTCATCTATAATTTATAAAAAATGGTAAATTTCAAGAATAGCCTAGAAATCCCTGATGTTTTCCCATTCACATTATTTAGACCTCTTAAAATCTATAGTACATGAATCCAAGATTAGAAAACTTCTGTATTACTAGCAGATTGCTAATGGACAACCAAATCCCTTTAGATAAATATTACTATAGACTGTTATGATTTATGTGTTGTAATAACAGTAGCTGGTATTTTTATCCAGTCAGATCATGGATTCTATTTAAAAAAAATGCCCTTTCCTCTATGTAAATAGCTACTATTTTTACAATTGGATATTTCAAGAACTTCAGGTGGATCATAAAATTCACTGGCTGATGAGGTATTCTATTTTAGAGAAGTTGATTGCATGAAACGCTTAATAGTTGATTGACACTAACATTCTATTATTTAACCAAAATCCTTCTTTTGCAAACCAAGTGTGTGTAAGAGAGGTACATTCTATCCTTGAGACTTCCTTTCTCTCCTTGCTTTTTCTCTTGCAATGGTCTCTAACTGTGACATCTTCTAAGATATATTTCCCCCCTTTATCCACCATGGTGATAGCAGTTTTTCGTGAGGATTAGGCTCATGCTGACCATTGAGACTGTGTGTACGTGTGTGTGTGTGTGTGTGTGTGTGTGTGTATCTGTCTGTCTGCATGTATGTATACATATGCAAGGAGAAAATCAAGAACAAGAATGATATGCACAAGGTGCCAAGCATTAAATAAACAAAATAAATTAAATTAAATGTTTACTTTAATAAAGGTTTGAAGAAGAAAGATGTTAATTAAATCGAGGCTATACGATAAAGCATTGTGTAAGAGGTGAAAACTGAGCTGAAGTTAAGGATGTGAAAAATGCTGAATGGTGTGAATGGTGAGAATGAATCTATTCTGAAGTTTTTCATTTGGTTTTCTTTCTCCCAGTGGGAAGACCTCTGGTTCTTTAAACTGCTTCTTGTGAGGCAGAATTTTCAGAGCTTGCTATTTCCTAGTCGTTTTCCCTTACGCTTTCTCCTTTCTGTAATATTTTATTTGTAAAAGTGAGTTTCTAGGATGTAAAATTTTGATATTCTCTGACCGGGATAAAATAGTTCTACTATTTCCTTAATTTGAACACTATCTTTATTGTATCTGTAATCATGTTTGGTTCCTTCATGTTCATGGCACACTACTGAAAAAATAAGCAATAAGTTACTTGAAACTCCTGGATATTTTTCATAAAGCTTCCATGAAGAATTTTTTTCAGGGCTGGGGATTTAGCTCAGTGGTATAAGCGCCTGCCTGGCAAGTGTGAGGTTGTGAGTTTGATACCTGGCACTAAAAAACAAACAAACAAACAAAAAAATTATTTGAAAAATACATAGCCAGGCATAGTGGCACACTCCTGTAATCCCAGCACTTGAGATGCTGAAGCAGGAGAATCTTTGCAGGTTCGAAATCAGCATGGGCTACAAAGTGAGCCCAAGGCCAGCTTGAACTGCATTATGAGATCCTGTCTCAAAAAGAGCCAAAAATTTTTTTTTCATTTCTGTTAAATGACTTATAAATTATTCATTTATTCTTGTAATTATTTGTTTATTTGTCCCAAATAGACTTATAAGAATACCAGTATGTACCAGACAGTGTGCAATATTATTTAAATCCAAACATATGACAATTTTCACATATTTTATTAGGGATACTTTCAAACATAATGGGAAGTTGAAAGGCTCATACAGTGAATGACCATGTAGGCACAGTCTAGATTTTACAAGTAACATTGGCCTGAATTCATTTAATTACCTATCCATACTTCTATCTCTCTCCTCATCCATCAAACCATCTTTTTGTGTCATGTATTTTAAATAAAATGGCACACGCAAATTCCCATACCTCACCCTGTGTACCATTAACTCTCTGTTACTTGAATTTCTAACAAGATTTGGAACATTCACATGCCCTAAGAAGCTTCTTCACACTCCTTTGAACCTGAATTTTAATTCTGTCTGTTTTAACATACTTATTACTGTCTGATATTTCACTCTGTCTGTAACATTTTGAATCTTGATCTTTGTCATTCCTATACTGTGTCCCTCAATCATAATGCTATTTACTCGTGTTTTGCAAAGTCATTGCAAAGAGGTAGAAATAGTCCAAGTTAATGTTAAAACAGAAAATTTTATGACACACAACCAGAAATTTCCCTGTAGTTAGCACTGATTCATTGTCAGTCAACTATGGCACATTTTTTGGGTGTTTTATTTTATTTTGCTTTTAGCTCTACCATTGGTAGATACAGCTGTCCAGAACAGACCCACAGTTCATGGAGACTACCCTGCTTTTTCCTTTCTGAATTTTGGTAGGTAATTTGTTTGTTTTTACACTGTCTCTCTCTTTCTTTCTTTCTTTCTTTCTTTCTTTCTTTCTTTCTTTCTTTCTTTCTTTCTTTCTTTCTTCTTTCTTTCTTTCTTCTTTCTTTCTTTCTTTCTTTCTTTCTTTCTTTCTTTCTTGATATTTTTGCACTGTGAAGTATTTTGCTTTTGTGTGTGTGTGTGTGTGTGTGTTACTTGGGATTTTTGTATTTTTTCTTTCAGGCAGACACTCCATGGAGGCTACCTGAAGTCAGCATTTGGGTTGCCCCATTCCCCCACCCGCTGAAGACATAGAGGAAAAGAAAGCACAAGGCAAGGTGGCCTTCCCCTGACTCACAACCTACACTCTCAAAATACTGCCCAGGTGTAGTAAGATAAATAAAGTTGGTGGCATGGAGCTGGAAGAAGATCTGTTTCCTGGGGTACCTTTACAGTTTAAAGCACAACTTAGTTGCATGCCTATGACCATGAAGTGTGGCAACACAATCTATCTACTGGGAAACTCCTGTGTGTCTAGAGGAGAGTAGTTAGCTCTGCCTAGAAGAGCTTCCTGCCATGAAAGGATTGTGGGTGGGTATTCTGGTAGCCTAGGAACACAGGACCTTGGAGGGAACACATGCATTCTCCTGTTGGCAAAGATTCTGTGTCTCTCTAAGTGGTATTCTGACTCTTCTATTTTGGAACCAATTATCAGTGACATACAAGTGACAGTGCATTTGATCAGCCAGTTCTTCCCTGGCTATAGAATCAGGGTAAGGATTATTTTCAAAGAAGCATTTCAGAATCTGCAGTACCTCCTTCATAAACTTGTGTCCTAGTCTTCCTTTTCCTTTTTCATGTTTTGTTCCTCTTACTTCATGATGATTATCTTCTTCAACTGAAGGTCCTTTAGAAGCCATGATGATTTCCAGAGCAAGATCTCTTGGGCACTATTATGGCATTTGGTCTATCTAAGTTTCTAGCACTCTGAATGATCACTTAGCTGGCAAGATTCTCTGTACTGATACCTCAGTGCCAGCCTCTCTGGGTGCTGGAGTGGCCCTTGGTCTATCTGTGATGTATGGTCCTTCAGGGTGCTACTGTAGTCCACAGTCTTTCTGAGTGGAAACTGCAGTCTTTTGAAATTTCAAATAGATGGTAAAGGCAGGAGAGTTCTTGAGAGATTAAATATATTTACCAAAGAATTCTGATATGCCTGGTATTTAAACATCTAAAATGTACACTTGAAAAATTATATTATATTCAAGCTTTTTGGTCTAATTTTTGATGTTTGAATATTTTGTAAAAATCACAAAATACACTACTTGATAAATGGATGTGACTTGAGACCATACTCATAAGTGAAATAAATCAAACTCACATGTGTAAACACTGTATCATCTCCCTAGTGTAAGGGACTGAAGGAGTCAATAAGTACAAAAATCTTCAATAAATATTGTGAAAGGGTATGAAACTGCTCAAAGGAAAAAGCAGCTCAGGGAAAAGGAGAAAAGAAGATATAAATTTGTATATATATATATATATATATATATATATATATATGAAATTAAGATAACTAAGTTGATTGTACTACTAATTCTATTGGTTCCTGGAACAAAACAGTTAACATTCATAGGATTAGATCAATTTTGTGTCTGTATCTGGTAATCTGAGTAATACTTTTGAAGATAACTATGCAAAATAATAACCTTTGGTATGTTCTTACCACCTTGTTTTGAAAGCCTATATTGTTATTGTTTGGGGCCTTCTGTTATTGTTATTTATTTGTCTTTATTCCTTCTTGTTTTTCTTTTGTTTAGGTTTGTCATCCCCTCTAACACAGAAAGGATAGATGTACATGTATAGGCTTATGCATGCCTAGAACTACTCTTAAAGGGTTTATAAGAACTGATTTTTATTAAGTGCAATGGGATGAACAGCTACTTTGAAGGAAGTGTGACATTATGATAGCCATTTCTGATTTCCTATCATCATGTTCTGAAGTCCAATAATGCTTTTCTTCTTTGATTTGATTGGTTTAAGTCTGTTTTCTATTATTTGATTGCAATATGTGAGAAGGTATGAACAGCTATTTTGAAGAAAACAAGGGACATTGTGGTGGTCACTGTTGATTTCTTATTGTCTGGTTTGAAGGCCATAATGCTTTCATTCTTTTGTTTCAATTGGTTTTATATTATTTTGTTTTGCTTGAATTTATTTATTTATTTATTTTTTTGCAGCACTGGGGATTGAACTCACGACCTTGCGCTTGCCGGGCAGGCGCTTAGACCGCTGAGCTAGATCCCCAGCCCTGTTTTTGAGACAGGGTCTCACTATGCCATTCAGGCTGGCCTTGAGCTCACTTTGTAGCTCAGGCTGGTCTCGAACTCGCAATGATCCGCTTGTCTCAGCCTCCCGAGTGCTGGGATTACAGGCGTGAGCCACCACGCCCAGCTTGTTTGAATTTATTGCATGTGAAAGTATGAACAACTACTCTGAAGAAAACAAGAGACACTATGGTAACCACTGTTGATTTCCTGTTGTCTTGTTTTGAATGCTTGCATTGTTGTGTTCTGATCTGCTTTGTTCTGTTTTACTTTGTTTTGTTTTATTCTCTTTAAAATTAAAAAAAAAAAACCAAATTTTCTACTTGGAAACAAACTAGCACATTATTTTTTACCATTGCCATAACAGAGATAAATCCCTTATTTCAAACATCTTAAGTGATTTCATTGCCCTTTGCTACCCTTCTCTAGAAATGTGACTAAAACCCCTAGGAAAGAAGCTCCTTTTAGTGAAAAAGATGTTGGACTCTGGATTATGAAATTTCAACGTTTCTGTCACATGGTCTTATTTTACAGGTCAAGTAAAACACGCAGAAGAAAAGTTATTCATTATGCCTAAGAATTGGGTTCTGAAGCTGGAATAATAAAATATTTCCTTAAAAGAGAGTGTCTTTAAATCTAAATAGCTTAGCAGTTTTTGTAAACATTCTGTTGGAAGATTAGTGCCACTATTAATGCAAAGTGAGCCTATTTGCTCTAATTAACCAGTATGCATAGAACATATTTTCCAAGAGAGTTCATATCTTTTGCTTTTAAAATCTGCTTAAGGTTCCTTAACTGTTAAGAAATACTCTTGATTTCCTTTAATTTCCTTTGGATGAAACATTTAACATTTTCAACAAAGGCTTAGCAATTAGTACTGTAATGCATCTCTTGGATTCTCAAATAAAAATATTTCCAAGTAAGAAAATCATTAATTTGCATCAAATTATAAGGTGAACAAAGTCAATTAGTAACATTTCACGCATGTTAGTCAACATTTTTTGTCACTGTGACCTGAGATAATCAACTTTTAAGGAGGAAATATTTATGGAGTAATTTTCATTAACTTGTAAGGGGAAAAGATTTATAGAAAAATTTTTTTCGTTCACAGTTTCAGGAGTTTCAGTCCATCACTACATTTCCTGGTCAGTTGGGACCTGTGGCACCATAGTACTTCATGGTAGAAGCACATGGATGTGGAGCTGCTCACTTTACAGTACCCAGAAAGCAACACAAGAGGGGAGAAAGTCACACTCTCAATATCCTCTTTGAGAGCATACTCCAATGATTTATCTTCTTCCCACCAGGACCCACCTCCTAGAAGTTTCACTACCTCCCATAACTTGAAGTGGTAGGGATGTGACCTATAATGCAAGGTTCTTTGGAAGACACTCAAGATTCAAACTGTAGCATTATCACTTCATGTAATACCGCTAAAATTGCAAAAATAGCCATTGTCATCTCCCCTTGAAAATGAGAAAAAGTTAAGTATGAATACACCCCACACTAATTTTCTCATTACTTTATTTGCCTCACTTCAGTAGGTTCCCTAGTACAGTGGAAATTAGATGCCATTTTGTTCAGCATAGGAAACTTCAACATGAGATTTTAGTATAAATCTATTGCAAAATGGTTCAAGAAAGAGACCTACTATTCAAATGGTATTTATTAATTTGTAACGCAAACCAATAAACGCTTACTGAATTTAAGCCATAAATATCTGCTTAGAAAAATGAAACTCTACTCCTCAATTGATCAGTTGGGTGGCATGGCATGAGGCATGGGAAGGTATCACTTGCATGGACTGAAACAAACCTAAAACTGCATTACACCACAGCTGAAATTCAATATGTTCAATTTGTTGTAGCCTGCAGCTCAACAGCGTGATCCTTTGTCACTATGTGCAGTCTAAGAGATCATATATCTCCTGGCGCTTATGTCAGGAAAAGCACTACAACATACTTATCATACTTGCAAAACATTTAAGAAAACAAGGTAAATTTCTTCAAAGTAATTCAGCTTTTGGGAAGGGCAATTGCAGTGTTGTCAAACCTGACAAATTGAAGTTCCTAAATAACTGGATCGTAACTGGGTGTCTTAAAGTCAGAAGATGCACCACTGGTCTTTGCTGATTTTCATGTAAGTTTTGAAAATCATTTATACGGTGGCAAAGCAGGTAAGCTCTAATGTAGGCAGAACACATGTAAAGTAGAATTATTTTAAAGCTTATTTCACCTAACAAAAGGTAGCAGAAATATGGACGCTGAAACATACCAACAATACAACAAAACTAACTCAATTGGGAGAATTCAACCACTTCTTTTGATAAAGGCTAATTTAAACATAATTTCTAGAATTTTTCTGTTATCTGTGTTGCTAATACTTATTCGATAGCTGGATAGTTACTGATGGCTCAAGTTATTATAAAAGATTCCAATAACATAGAAGCCTGAATATAGAAAGGTATCACTTCCAGTACATTTGAACTTTCTATGTTTTAGACCTGTGTGTGACATTAGATCATATTCTATCCATAATATTTTGAGAATTCATCAGAAAAATATTATTTCTCTTTCCTCATGGATCATATAACTTTAATGTTTTGTTTGCCAGAGCACTTTTTAGAATGCATTTTGTGGAGAAAAACATAAAAAACAGCTGATATCTTATTCATTACTGTATTTTGAAACTAGTCACACAGTATTTTGGCTTATAGCAAGTACCCAGTGAAATACAATAAATGAACAATTGAAAATGAGAAGTTTGTAGTATAATATATTGTGAACAGCATTAATGTTTTCAATTTTTCACTTTTGTGTACTCATTCAATGTAGTACACTAGGAGGTTGTTGACAACTGTCAACACACAAACGAACAAACATATGAAGATGAACCTCTTGATATTTTAACATGTGCTGATTTGCATGTGGTAAATAATACTATCAGGACCAAATTCAGGTTACCAATATGACATGACTGAATGCAGAGTTGAGATCAGTTCTCCTGAATTGGCACAAGCTGGCTCCAGTACACTACTATCACTCTTTCCATCAATGTGTCTCTATGTTTTCTTCCACTCGTAGGAGAAATTACTCTTCCATCACACTGAGGTGAGTTTGATCATATCCTAGCTTTGGTGAGTGGAGTAATATGAGACATGACATAAGAAAGTGTTGGAAATGTGATTATATATTTGTGACTGCTAATTCAGACTTTTTCCATCACCTCCAGGCAGACATGACACTGGTCTGAGGAGGAGGAGAACAAACCTATTCAGGACCTATCACTTGGAACAAGCTCCAACGAAGCACAATATAAATCAGCCAAACCTCAATTTACCCACAGATGTAAGAGTGAGAAATCAATGTATCTTGTAATCCAATGCAAATTAAGGTAATGTAAGTCTATCTAATAAAATATTAGAGTAAGAGTCAAAGACCTATGGCTCCATCTTTATTTAACTAACATTGTGTTTGTGTTTTAAACATAAATCAGTAATATGGATTTTTGGGGCTAATTTATTTTTTTTCTGAAAACTATCACCTCTTCCTACTTAATAACAACATCATGTGCTAATTTATTATTGCACTATACTGTGTTTCTGTGACCTTTAGCATTTAGGCACTTAGGAATGATAAAGTCAATCACATCATTGAAATCTTTAAACATTTGTTCATTTATATAATTCATCCTGATGGTGAGAAATGCATGATATATAGGTGAATTATGCTGGCAATAGTTTCTCTTTGAAGAATGCAACTTTTCCAACCTATACTGAATTACTATATACTGATATTTTCATTTTAATTATATATTGGGACTTTAGTCACTAGTTATTAACTAATTGACAAGATTTTTTTTTATTTTAAAGGGCAAAAAGGCACAAAAAATTCTAAGGGCAATCAGACAAACAAATGAACAAACAAAAACAGCCAAAGTCAAATTCCAATAACATCAACTACATCAACGAAAACAGCAACAGCAAGACAATAGTGGTACAGGATTTCAAAACAAGATGGTAGAGCTGGGGATTTAGCTTAGTGGCCTAAGCGCCTGCCTGGCAAGTGCAAGGTTGTGAGTTCAATCCTTGTCCCACAAAAAAAAAAAAAAAAAAAAACCAAGATGATAGTAATTTAACCATGGTTGTTATATTGTAGTGTTATCTTCAAAATAGTTGCTTAGGTTACCAGATACAGGCATGCAAAATTGATCAAAAAATTTAATTTCCCTTTGATCAGTATCTTTCTCTTTCACTGTATCTATTGTAAATTTTTGGATCATATTTAGTTTTAGTTTCTTACACCAATGAGACAATACAGTGTCTATACATGTGACTGATTTATTTCACTTATGAGTGTGGTCTCCAGTTGCATCCATTTACCCATAAAAACCTCTAGTTTATCCTTGTTTATAGCTGAGTAGTACTCCATTGCATAAAAATACTGCATCTTTTTTATCCATTCCTCAGTTAATGGGCAATTTAGTCGTTTTCAAAATCTATTGCAAATTATACTGCTATAATCATGGGTGCACATACATTGCTGTGGTATGATGTTTTCAATACTTCTGGGAAAATACCCAGAAGGGAGATAGCTGAGTTGAATGGAACCTCTAATGCTAGTTTTTTGAGGAATCTCCACACTGATTTCCACAGTGGTTGAACCAACCTACACTCCCACCAACAATATAAAAAATTTCCTTTTTCCCCACAGCCCTTCCAGGATTTGTTACTGGTTGATTTCTTGATGTTAGCCATTCTTTCTGGAGTGAGATGATATCTCAGTGTTGTTTTAATTTGCATCTCTCAAATGACCAATGATGTCAAACATTTTTTCTTTTCTTTTCTTTTTTTGCAGCACTAGAAATTGAACTCATGATCTTGCGCTTGCCAGGCTTGAGCAAAATCCTCAGCCCTTATGTTTTTGAGACAGGGTCTCACTATGCCATTCAGGCTGGCCTTGAGCTCACTTTGTAGCCCAGGCTGGTCTCAAACTCGCAACAATCCTCCTGTCTCAGCCTCCTGAGTGCTGGGATTACAGATGTGAGCCACCACACATGGCTGAACATTTTTCCATATATTTATTTGTAATTTGAATTTCTTTATCTGAGAATTGTGTGTTTATCCTAAATGTCCATTTTTGGATTAGGTGTTTGAATTGGGGGGGAGGTGCTGATTTTTTTTTTCAATTCTTTATATACTCTAGGTAAAATTCCTTTGTCTGAGAGACAAAAATCTTTTCCCAATTTTTGGGTTTTCTTTTCACTAAGTTGGTGATTTCTTTGGATGTGAAAAAACTTTTTAAGAAGATGAGATCCCATTTGTTGATTCTTTGAAGTACTTCCTTTGCAGTTTGGCTTTTTTCCATGAATTCTCTGCCTGCCCCTGTATCCTCAAGATTTCTACCTACTTTATTTCACAGTAAATTTAGTGTTTCTGTCTTAATATTTAGATCTTTGATCCAATTTGACTTTAGTTTAGTGCATGGTGATAGTCATGATAAGTCTTCAGTATGTGGAAAGCTATTTTTTCCAGCAGCACTTATTAAAGAGTCTATCTTTCTTCCAGTGAATATGTTTGGCCTCTTTGTAAAAGGTAAGATGGCTGAGAATGTTTGTAGTTGTGTCTGTATCTTCTATTCTGTTTCACTGATCCTCAGGTCTGTTTATTTGCCAGTATCATGCTGATTTTATTATAGTAGCTTTGTAGTATAATTTCAGGTCAGTGATTGTGATGCCTCCTGCCTTGCCTTTGTTGCCCAGGATTGCCTTTAGTATTCTACATCTCTTCTGGTTCCAGATGAATTTTAGGAGTGTTTTTTCTAGATCTGTGAGGTATGCTTATGGTATTTGGTTTGGGATTGTATTAAATATGTGTAACAGTTTTGGGAGCATGGCCTTTTTCATGATGTTGGTTCTTCCTATCCATGAGTAAGGAATATCTTTCTATTTTCTGATGTCCTCTTCAATTTCTTCTTTTTTTTTTCTTTTTGAGTACTGTAATTTTCAATGTATCCTTTACATCCTTTGTTAGATTGATTCCTAAATACTTCATTTTTTTGGATGCTGTTGTGAAGGATGCGATTTCTCTACTTTCTTTTTCAGTGAGTTTGTTGTTTGTGTACAGGAATGCTATCGATTTTTGAGTGTTTATTTTGTACCCAGAAATGCTGCAGAATTTGCTTATTAAGTGTAGAAGGACTTCTACACTTGGTTGGTTGAGTTTTTGGGGTCTTTTATCTAGAGAAATATGTCATCTGCAAATAATGTTACTTTAACTTCTTCCTTTCCTATCCTTATTCATTTTATTTCTCTCTCTTGTCTAATTGCTCTGACTAATGTTTCCAGAGCTATATTGAATAGGAGTGATGATAATGGGCATCCTTGTCTTGTTCCTGATTTTAGAGGGAAAACTTTCAGTTTTTGTCCACTTAGTATGTTGTTGACTGTTGTATTGTCATAGATGGTTTTTATCAGATTGAGGTAAAGACCATCTATTCAGATTTTCTCTAGGGTTTTTACCATGAATGAGTGTTGGATTTTATCAAAAGCCTTTTCTGCATCTATTGAGATAATCATGTGATTTGTTTTTGACTCATTTAATATGGTGTATTATGCTTACTGATTTGCATATGTTGAACCATCCTTCATTCCTGGGATGAATCCCACTTGGTCATGGTGTATAATCTTCTTGATGACTTGCTGCATTCTGTTTGCCAGTATTTTATTGAGGATTTTTGCATCTATGTTCATTAGGGAGATTGGCCTGTAGTTCTCTTTCTTGGTTGGGTCTTTCTCTGGTTTTGGTTTCAGGGTAATACTTGCCTCCAGGGATGAGTTATGGGGAATTGCTTCCCTTTCAATTTCATTAAAGAGTTTGAGGAGTATTGATGTTAAATTTTCTCTAAATTTCTTGTAGAATTCAATTGTGAAGCCATCAGGACCTGATCTTTTCTCTGTTGGTAAGTTTTTAACTACATTTTCAATTTCACTAACTGATACTGGGCTATTCAGGATTTTCGTATGTACTTGATCCAGTTTTGGTAATTCGTTGGTTTCTAGGAATCTGTCCATTTCTTCTGTGTTTTCCATCCTATGAGAGTATAGATTTTTCAAAATAGGTATTAATGGTCTGAATTTCCACTGGATCTGTAGTGATTTCACCATTTTCATTTCTTATTGCATGATTTGAGTTTTTTTTCCCCTCTTTTTTTTACGATTAGAAGGATTTTATCAATTTTATTTATTCTTTTAAAGAACCAACTCTTCAATTCATTAATTCTTTATATTGTTTTCTTAGTCTAAAGTGCATTGATTTCTGTTCTGATCTTTGTAATTTTCTTCCTTCTTTGGGCTTTGGACTTAACTTGTTCTTATTTTTCTAGAAGTTTGAGATATATTATTAGGCTGTTTATCTGTGTTCATTCCATTTTCCTGATGTGCAACTTTACTGCTAAAAGTTTCCCTCTGAGAACTGTTTTCATTGTGTCCCACAGGTTCCAGTAAAGTATATTCGCATTTTCATTTAATTGTAGATATTGTTTAATGTCTTCTTTGACCCATTGGTTGTTTAGGAGAGTGTTTTTTAATTTCCATGCATTTACAGTGTTCTTGTGGTTTCTTTTGTCATTAATTTCCAATTTTATTGCACTATGGTCAGATAATATGCATGGGATAATTTCAGTTCCTTTGCATTTACTTAAGCATGTTCTGTAGGCTAATATATGGTCTATTTTAGAAAATGACCCAGGAACAACTGAGAAGAATGTGTATTCTGATGTTTTTGGGTGGAATGTTCTGTAAACATCTACTAGGTCCATTTGTTCACAAGATTGATTCAGTTCTGTTATTTCTTTGCTGACTTATTGTCTGGTTGATCTGTCTCTTTGTTACAATGAGGCATTAAGTTCCCCCGTTATAACTGTATTATTGCTTATTTGGTTTTTCATGTCTATTAGAATTTATCTTACGTAGTTAGGTGCTCCCATATTTGGTGCATACGTATTTATGATTGTAATCTCTTCAAGTTTTCCCCTAAAAAGTATGTAGTGACCTTCTTTATCTCTTTTGATCATTCTGGGTTTGAAATTCACATTGTCTGCAAACAGAAGAGCAACCCCTGCTTTTTTCTGGCTTCCTGTTGCATGGAGTATTGCTTTCATATTTTGACTTTTATCTATGAATTTCCTTTTGAGTTAAATGTGTTTCGTGTACACAACATATTGTTGGATTTTGTTTCTTAATGCACTCTGCCAGTCTGTTTCTCTTGATTGGTGAGTTGATGCTATTTACATTGATGGATATACCTGACACGTGCAGACTTATCTTTGTCTTATCTTTCTGTTGTTGGTTCTCTGCTTTTTCTCTCTGCTTAAGTGCTTGCTTCGGTTGGTGGTTTCCTTCTGCTGTTGTTCTTTGAATCGTAATCATCTTTATCTTTTTATAAAGTATCTTTCAGTACTCTGGTCATGAATTTCTTTTGTTGTTCTTTGGTATGAAAGTATTTTATTTCTCCATTGATTTTGAAAGATAGTTTTGCAGGGTACATCATTCTGAGTTGGAAGTTGTTTTCTTTCAGAATTTGAAATATTTCACTCCAAGCTCTTCTTGAATTGATGGTTTATGTTGAGAAGTCTGCCATTATTCTGACAGGTTTGCCTACATAGGTGATCTGTTTGTTTTCTCTGACAGCTTTTAGTATTCTGTTCTCATGCTGGATTTCTGGAATCTTAATTATTATATATCTGTGTGAAGATTTATTTTGGTTATGGCTAATTATGGTTCTATATGCATCACTTATCTGTATATCAGATTCTTTTTCCATGCTTGGAAATTTTTCTGCTATTATTTCTGTAACTAGTTTTCTTATGTAATTTGTGTTGATTCCTGCTCTTTTGTTGACACCTATCAGCTTATATCATTTCTCTTCACATCATCTTGCAGCTGTTGAATTGTTGTTTCCTGGTTCCTTGTTATTTTAAGAGATCTTTCCTTCCATGATCATTAACTTCCATTCTATCTTCAAGGTATGAGAGTCTATCTTTAGCTTCATTCAAGTGGTTTTGCCAGTTTTCAATGGAATTTTTAATTTCCTGAATGTCTTTGAATCTGTTTCATGCATTCTAGTTCTTTCTTCATTGTTCATTCAATGTTTCCATCATTTTCTTATGTTCTTCTATTTTTTAATCTACATCTTCTTTAGATACACTCAACATGTCTTTCATAATGCTTGTCATTTCTTTTTTACCTGAGAGATTATTTCTGATATGATTTCCTCTATAGCTTCATGGAGTTGTTTCTTTACTTCTGTTACTATCATTTCAGAAAGTTCAGTTGTGTGATTTCCAATGTCTTCCATTTCAGTGCCTTCTGGGTTTGTTCTTGTTGGTCTGGAGGTCTGAGACTGCATCTTGCTCTTTCATTTTGTCATTTTCCTCTGGGACCTGTGCATCTGGCCAGGCACCTTCCCAATGGATTGTACTGGGATGCTGGGCTTTGCAGAGCTTGGAACTTCTGGTACCTGCAGCACATCCCTGAGCTATGACTTTGTGGCCTTGCACTGAGACAGGTAGAGCTTGAAAACTCCTGACCCATGGGCTAGGCTGGTCACTCCCAGATGGACTGCTCCAGTGCTCTGGGAGGGGCAGGATTTGGTAACTTTGGGACCTATGTGGCTGGCCAGGTATTCCCCTGATGGATTATTCTGGGATGCTGGGCTGGGCAGAGCTTGGATCCAACAGGACCTGTGCTGCTAGGAGGGATGCACTCTTGGAGTATGGCCCTGGGGCCTCAAGCCTGGCTGGGCAGAGTTTGAAACCTCTGGGACTCATGTAGCTAGTCGGGGTGCACCCCCAAACTAGGGCCTTGCACTGGGATGGGTAGAACTCAAAATCTCCAAGACCCATGGGCTAGGTTGTTTGCTACCTGTTGAACAGCTCTGGGGCTGTGGTCTGGGCAGGGCTCTGTACCTCTGGGATCTGTGCAGCTGGCTGTGCATTCCCCCAATGGATTGTGTTGGGATGCTGGACTGGGCAGAGCTTGGATTCCCTGTGACCAATGTGCCTAGCCAGCATGCACCTCAGAAGTATGGCACCAGGGCTTTGCTATAATCAACAAGATTAAAGACTAGTTTCTCAATTGTAAGTCCCTGAACATTTTTGTAGCTAAGAATCAACTCCTGGACTCTTCTTTCCTGAAAATTTTCATAGTGACTTCAATGGAACTTCCTTAGCTTCTCAGTTTTCGACTTCCTTGCTGGTCTTATACTCATCTTTCAACTTCATATTTTGTGAGAAACCACCAAGTTTTAGCTCTCAGTTCTTTCTGCACTTAGCTCTCAGTGCATTCAGGTTCACTTTATCTATTATTCTTGCTTAAACTATGTGTTCAGTTCCAATGACTCTATCTCACTTTCCAGGAATACACTTAAGATATAATGTTGAACATTTTTACTTAGTCCTCTGTATAAATGCTGCTTCAAACCAAGGATGCTTTAAATTGAATCTATCTTCCTATTAACAGCAACTTCTGCCTTCTTTATTTCTATAGGTGCTAAATTATTGCCTAACTAAGACAAATTCTAAATCTTGAGATAACATTTTTTCCTGGTATTTATTCCTAAATAGTATCATTGGATTTTTCCTAGCAGCTAGCAATACATTTTACCACCTCTTCTTTCTCAAGAATTAGCCCTTTGTAATTAGAATGGCTTTAGAAGTTTCTTTGATTGACATGAACAGAAATGTCTACTGCTAGTCTCAGTCCTAACCGTGTATAAGTTGGTGGGCAATTCTTCAACAATGTTCCTCTTTGGTGGAAGCTTTGTCAAGCTAGGTGTCCATGACGATTAAAGTAGATTGGCCTGTGACCCACACCCCAGGAATTAGAACAGCACATTTTCTTCTGGATGTGCCTTCAGGTGTGTCATTGAGGCATGAGTTTAAGGTCTATAACTGATCCCTTGATCCTTTTTCTTTGGAATTATTTCCATCCTCTCTGTTCCAGTGACAGGGAACTGAGTAACAAAGTCCCTATGTGACGATGTGAGATATCCTAAAGTAGATGAATGTGTAGACTGACAGAATCAGGCCTGTTGTTGGTTCTGAAAGTGTGGTGGGAAAGTAATCATATGATAGCAGCACTAAAAATACCTATGAAATTTTAAGCAATGCAAATTTTTAAGCCCAAATCAGACTCTTGAATAAGAAACTCTTTTATTTATTTTTTAGATGATAAAACAATAAAACCAATCAAAACAAACCAGTGTAAGTGATACAGGACTTCAAAACATTACGAAATCAACAATAGTTACCATAATGCCTTTTGATGTCTCCAAAATAGCTGCAGATACCTTCAGGCATAGTGAAAATCAAACAGAACAGAGTAGAATAGAAACAATAAAAACAAGACAATGAATGCAATTAAGGACTTCAAAACAAGCCAACAGTAAATCCAAAATTACTACCATAGTATGAAACAGCTGCTCCTGCCTTCAGATTTAGCATAAGCGAACAAAACAAAAAAGAGTAAAACCCAACCCAACAAAACAATGGAAACAATATAGGACTTCAAAACAAGACCATAAAGAATCAACAATGGCTACAACTCTCAAAAGGAGATCACCCCTAGATGCCAAACTTCACACTGCTATAGTCCAAACAGATGATCAGACCACAGGCCCTAGACCTGCAATATCAGTGAAACACCAAAGCACCACAAGCATTTTACCTCTATGGCTATCATCACCGCCTGTGTTTCTCTGAATCAGCTGGTTGCTTATGGCCTCAGGGCTGGGGGTAAGGGTGGGGGATGATGTTTCTTGTTTGCAGAAGGGGCTGGGACTGGCTGTTCCCAGTCCAATGGCAGCCAGCACATGGCGCTGGTTCCCAGACTGGCCTTTCTTGCTGGTGTGGCCTTATTCTCTCTCCCTCCAGTCCGTGAATGGCACTGACTCATGGGGAGAGGCTGGGGTCTGGCTGTTCCCAGTCCAGTGGCAGGCCACTGCTGGACCGGGAATAAGAAACTCTTTGAGGTTCAGTAAATTGTACTTTGACAGGATTTCCAAGTAATTCTTTAACATGCTAATTTCTCATCACTTGAACAAAAAACCCTAATCTCATTTTGAAATAGGAAAGGTTTCATTTGATTCACTAGTTGGGATATTTAGTCCATGGTCAGCTGGCTCCAAGCCAGAAACATCATGAAAGGGCACAATGAAGGAAAGCCTCTCACTCCATAGCATCTCAGAAACAGAAAGTAAGGGAGGAGCCGGGGATAAGAGTACATCCTGTCAGTGTTCTGCCTTTTCCGGTGACCATGCCTCATCTCCTAGTAGCACATTTAACTACTGAACTCATCAGTGGGTGAATTCACTGCTGGGTATAACACCTCTGAGATCAGGTCACCATTCAAACACATTAGACTTTTAGATCTCATCCTAAACAAAGACCATTTAACTCATATAATTTATTTCTATTTTTAAGTAGAAACTCTTTCACAGAACTGTGTGCTACTCAAAGGGAAAAACATATAGTTTAGGGTTTTGGATTTTTTTAAATCTATGTTTCTCTTATTTTACCAGTAATTAAAACATACAAAAACTACTTCTTATTCTAACCAAAGAATGCAGTTTGATCCTTGTAACTGTGTAGTAATTTCATTTTGATTTTTAAAATATTCCTCCATATGTGATTTATCCATATGTAGCACATGAGAGAGGTAAGGTAGGGATTATTATTCTTATTGAAACTAAAAATGAGACTGACATGGAAATTGTCTATGAAATGGTTGAGATTATATAATGAGTTTGCTACAAAGAGTAGATCCTATAGTTGGGACATTCAGCCCTGATTTTCACACTTGTGATAGACTGGAGAAATTATCATCCTCTGATTCATTTTTTTTTCAATGGAACTTTGTAGTTCCTTCTATTAAGAGGTAGAGACTGTATCCTGGATTTAGGCTGTCCTTATAATTTTCAATGAGTTATGTTGCATTGCAGAAGTAGAGAATATCAGGACCAAGCTTACCTGGGTCTCATGAAATTGTCTTTCTGTCTCTCTCTCTCTCTGTCTCTCTTTCTTTGTGTCTCTGTCTTTGTCTTTCTCTGTAATCTATATCTATCTCTCTTTCTGTAATTTAGCAGCTATGGGAACAGAATGAGAGATCATGTGAAGAAGAGTTGAGATCCTCAGCATTTGAGCGAGTTAAGATGGAGTAAATAGAACTTGGCCCAGATTAGTAAAAAGAACTGTTACTGAGTGAGTCTATGAGAAACAGCAAGTGGTTTTCATTTTAATCTGCTAAAATTCATCATTTTGTTCTTGCCTTCTTTAATTATAGAAATTGAGTAAAAAATGTACTCAGCTCCCCAGTGTGACCCAGATTGAGTATATGATTAATATTGTGTGTCATAGCCATGGGAAGCTGCTATGATTTATATTAAAAAGTCTCCCCCAAAGTATCATGTGGTTAGAAATGGGACTTTTGGAAGGTAATTGGATAATGAAGGCTGTAATTTTATCAGCAGATTAATCCATTGATGGATTCAAAAATTGATGGAATTGTTGGGAGATGGGCCTATTGGAGACTGTCTCGTCTCTTGTCTCTGGATCTTCTTGTCTCTCTGTCTGCCTCTCTCTGTCTCTGTCTCTCTCTGTCTCTGTCTCTATGTCTCTGTCTCTCAGTGTGTGTGTTTCTCTCTCTCTCTCTCTCTCTCTCTCTCTCTCTCTGTCTCTCTGTTTTGTCTCTTTGGGGAAGCTTGAATAATGCATATGCTCTTTGAAATTTATATGCAAGTTGTTAGATGATTTTTGTAAAAGTTCTATTAAAAGAATAGATTCTACTGGAATATACCTTGTGATTTCCCTCCTCTTTTACCTTTTTTTTGCTTGGAACATGGACATATTACCAAGAGTTAAAACACGTAATAAATAGTTAAGCAAATTACATGGATAGAGTTCTATACACTACATGTAGTAAAGCAGAAAAAATTGATCTACATAAAAATGAACATTTTTTATAGCATTACCAATCTGTCATACACATCTCTATGGTTTACTCTTGGATATTCTACTAAATAAGACAAATCAATTCCTTTATTGTTTAAGCCTTTCCTAAGGTTTCCTTGCTGAGCATAATCTGAAACAAGCAGATTTCATCTGAAATCTAACTTGAGTGCATACTTAGACCAGAAACATCTTTTTATAACGTTGTATTTTTTTCCTTGGATGAAAAGATGACACCTTTTCAATGTGTCTAAAATATTAGAGATCCATTAGATTTCAAACAACCAATTATATATCTTTCTTAATTTGATTTCCTCTTCACTTCAGTTGCTAGAACACTTTTTTTTTTTAAATGAAAGAAATCTCAGTGAGGAAAGATCATAGTGAGACATACTGTTTCAGGGAACAGTAGTGTGTTCTCAATAAATTTTCTATTTCAGCTTTATAGACTAATTGTCTTCCTATTAAAGCACTAAATCTACTCCCTTGACTTCTGTCGCCATCATGGGTATACTTCAGCTTCCATACATCAAACAGAAGGTAAGGTTTGCTAACAAAAAAGCAATTTGGCAGGAATTATATTTCTTCTTCTCCTTGTCCTTCTCCTTATCCATTTTTGAGAAAGCAAAACAAAATTAAAAGCAAAATCTGCTTTACTTAGGTAACAAAAAAATCAGAGTTGAAATAATTATTCATAGAATGAGGAAATCACCTGGAAGGCAATTCGCCAAATTTAGAGTGCGACTTTGAGTTAGAGAAAATATTCAAGTAACATGAGCTGGAGATGACAAGAGCTTAAGAGAAATACTGAGCAATTCATTTGAGTTGCAGAAAGTGTCTTTATGTATTACCCTTTAATGTCTTGTTGTGAATGTGGCTGATAAGGTTATCAGAAGTGCAAGACTGAAGTGTTGATTCTCTCTTAGGTTTATATTACTATTTGAGTTTGCATTATATTTTAGGACCTAGATGGGAAATAAAATATAGGCATCATTAAAAGGCTCTTTCTACATAATAAGCACACTCTGAAGGGTTATCATCAGATATGGGTGTGTAATTGGATAATGTTTCAGAAGCCTCTGTTGTCGCCTAAGGTTATGAACAATGAATGCATATGTAATACGGATCTCTGGATATTTTCACAGAGAAGTTCCTTTCTAAAACATTTGAAATGTCAACAAATACAATCAGAAAGCATCACATTTTAAAAAATTTCTATTTAGTACTTCAGTAATAGGAGGGGCTTAAGTAAAACAGGGAAATAAAGCAACAACTTTCTCTAAATCCTGATAACATAAAGAGAATTTTATTTCTATAGCTTGAGTAATCATAGTAAGGCAATTTATCTCAAATTGTTTGAGATAAATGTCGAAATGATTCATTCTATTGTTTGGAAAGGTTTTTACTGTTGAGTTTTACTATTTTCTGTTCTAAATGAAAAATCACATTTAAAACCTATAACAATGCCTTCAGTTTTTTCCCCACATTTTCTCCCAGGACAAAGATAGCAAAAGTCCTGCATGTAGAGGGTTATGAATGCTGCCTCACTTTGGAGACAACTAACAGGGTAAGTTTCTGAAGGGAAAATGGAGAAATGAATGATTAAAGGAGGGTTCTAAGAGGAATGATGTGTTCCCAGACTGCTGAAAGTTATGCCGGCACCTTGCAGATTGGATTGATAGATTAAAGAAAAACCATTATAACACTCCACAGGGATGATAATGAAGGCAAAAGCACAGCTACTAATATTCTCATAAAGGTGGACTTACCTGATATCAAATGTCTGGATAGGGGGATTATAAACAACAGACGTTCAATTAAACATGCCAATGACACTCGTAGCAAATAAGTCAATCATTTATAAGCTTGCTTTGCTGCGATATAGTCACGAAGAATATATATAGTGGAAGAGAATTTTCTTTAAAAATATCTTGAATATAATCCAAACTGAAAATTCTCTAAAGTTATATTAATTATAAATTTAGTTTCCTCACTTCTTAATTATTTATTTCTCACATTTCTCCTGGGGATAATATTAAAAAGATACTAGAGGCTAACCTGGAATAAATTAAAGTGAAGTGTTTCATACACCTGAGATAAATTATTTTGAAAATCATCTTGCAGCAAGACAAAATGAACTGAGATAAAAGTTCATCTACTTGAAATTACCTTTATGGGTGTTGGAGTTGAAAGGTAGGGCAGATGTAGGAAACTCCTGTACCAGTATTCTGATAGCACAGGGTATGTAATCTCGAATTGTGACTCCACCACTTATTATCTATGTATCATTAATATATTTTACTGTTGAAGCTTCTGATTTCTCATCTGTTGAAATGAAGACACTGGATGATAGTCTTTATTACAATAGATGAAAGAACTAAGATACTGAATGCAAAACACTTAGCACGGTTTGTTGCTAGAGCTTATGAACTATTATGACCGATGGTATGTTTGCTGTGACATAGTCACGATGAGTAAGTCTCTGCTTTTACTTAACTTTTAATTTAGATATTATTTTTTCAAGTGGGAAATAGATACTTAAAGATACTTGTTTAAATTCTTCCTACATTTTACTTAAGGGCAAACACCTCTGATAGATTAACACTAGAAACTAAAATTCCCTTTAAATCCAAATACTATCCATGAGCTGCTACTATGTTTGCCTATCTTTTAGAATGATGCAGTGCATTTTGGTTTTCTTATGTTCTCTATTTCCTATTCTTGAAGAGTGATATGTCTCCAATAATTTTACTTCTTTTACCCAAAATGACCTATTTTCCCGATTATTTCCCTAGATTTGTATGATACACTATGTTACTCATTAGTTACAAGTAGCTACTGAAGATTTGAAATGTGGCTAGTTTGAGCTGTCCTGTACTAGGACAACACATCAGATTTCAGAAGTATGAAAAGCAGAATGCTAACTTCTCAACAATTTTTAATATCAATTACATGTGAGAATGATAGTATTTTTAGATATATTGAGTTAAATAAAAAAAATTTTAAATGACCTAGATCGTTCTGCTTATTTTATGTGGCTAACAGAAAATTTTCTAATTTCATCTGTGTCTTGTATTTGTGGCTAGTCATATATTTCTATTTGACCTTACCGCTCTGGAGAAAGCCACTATGGAACTGAAGTGTAGAAAGGAAGAGTTCATTAGAAGAATAAAAGAAGTAATTACGTGGATTTAAATAAAGCTGTATATTAGAGACAAATAATTTTGTCTGGTATGTATTTCTTACAGTTACACACAAGACTTAAACTCATACATTGTTCAACATATATGTTTATGAATTAGTACTACATACACATTGAAATAAGGTCATATCTTCCTCTAGGAAGCTTATTTCTGCAGCTACCTCCCCTCCTGCTCTCCATTTACACAGTGCAGTGATACAGTTTCACAGTTGCTTAATAGCTTGAAATTTACAAAATTCATCCTGCCCCTTAAGTAGTTTTTTTAAAAATTAAATATCAGTTAAAAATTTTCAGCTGAATGCTTCTTTTTCAATGGCTCAAATTGTAGGTAAATTATAGCAGCAGAAAAAAACATCTTCCTTGTCATTAATCTCTGAGACAAACTAGATATTCTTAAGAAGAAAATATCCCAAAGCCTGGAGAAATTTAAACTAATCTTATTAGCTTTATTCTAGACAGAACAGCACTGTACAGTTGAAAAGTATTGCACAGAAATTACATGAATGAAAATCACTATATAGTGCTTTAAATGCATTTAATTTATTTAAATTTTGACTTTTATAAGGCTATAAACTGCACATGACAAATGTTTTGTGAATTATGTTCTCAGTATAGCTCCCGAAAGTGTACTAGAGCAATTTTCAGTTCAGCATCTATATTTACTTGATTTTATTGTGGGGCTCTAAAATTTCTTCCAGTCCAAATTTCTTGAATAAATATATTGTTTATGCTTAATTGGCATCAATATTTAATGATTTGGAATATTTTTGTCAAATATCTGAAATAAATTTGTTAGGTTTATTTTTAATTACTGTACTGAGCATTTATTAACCACAACTGCATAAGAATTAATCTAGGAATTTCTTTAAAAAATAGTTAATTTTAAATAAAAAATTTGTCAGTGAAGATACTTTAGTCTCCTCAGTCTTGGCACAATTGAGATTTTAAGTCAAAAAATTATTTTCATAAATTATTTCATGTTTGCCATACATGACCATGACCTTTATCATAGAAAGTTGATACAAATTTAATTTGTTTTCCCCTACCACTTTCATCCCTCCCTGCCCATCAATAGATAAATGGCTAAAGAAAACATGGTGTTTATAAATAATGGAGTCCACTCTGTCATAAAGAAAGATAAGCTTGAGGGATTTGTAGATAAGTGGCTGTACTTGAGACCATAATATTAAGTGATAAAAGTCTGGCACACAAGTTTAACTATCAAAAGGTTTGTCTCATAAGATAATTCAAGAATATGAATAAAAAAACAGTAAAAGATAGATAATTGAAAGTAGGGACATATTTTTCAAATAGGAAGGGGAACAAAGGATGGTGTAAGGAGAAGTAGAGAGAAAGAGGATGAAATAAAGGATTGAAAGAAAAATACGGAAGCAAAGTTTATAATGTTAGGACTTTGCTGGGCATTGTACCATCCTTGACTTCTGTCTACTGAATCCTCATAGCATTCTGGTTCCCAAGTGCAACAAGCTAAAATGGTTTCACAAAGTATCAGATGTCTCTTTGGAAGCAAATTCATTCCACGGTTGAATGATTACTCTGGGTTTTACATTTGCTGGGTTTTACATTTGCTTGATCTCTAAGATTTCCCACAACTAAAGGATATTTCTCCTTCCCAGTCTGTGTTCAATGTAGGTAGCTTCAGCTCATGGTATTCCCGAGGCATCAGTGCTGACAGAAACTCTTTCTCTACAAGTTTTCATGAAACTGAGGCAAGGAAAGGAGCTGAAGAGCCACTCTCTGACCCCAATTTGAAGATCTGCTCAGCACTGACCTGCTTACATTTCCTTTCTTTCAACAGCAGCTGCTCATGGAAAACGTCAAAGGCAGA
The DNA here is from genome assembly GCA_004365215.1 of Cuniculus paca. Classification (NCBI taxonomy): domain Eukaryota; kingdom Metazoa; phylum Chordata; class Mammalia; order Rodentia; family Cuniculidae; genus Cuniculus; species Cuniculus paca. The sequence goes on along the minus strand of RJWT010010032.1, from coordinate 630 downwards.
CAGGTGGAATCAACCTGGATGCCAAGAAAGTGAAGAAAAGGTATGCTGATAAACACATACTAAATTAAGATGTACTCCAAATTAGTTATAATAAAAGTTTGAACTACTGTATAAGTACTGTGCACTAGCCGATTGTGCTACTGGAGCTTCAAAAGTTAGAAATTTTATGTATTTACTAAAAGACAGTTATTATGAGAGATGATTTCCATATGTTATCTGTTTTGAATCTGCAAAATCCTACATATTTAACATTGTTGACATGCTAACTTTTCACATTTTAGAAAAATAAAGGCAAGGTAATTAATTGATTTGATAACACAACTTGTGTATAAATCATCAAGTCTGAAATATATATCTGTCAGATTACAAATGTATTCCCTAAAAATTGTACTTTATATACAATCCAATGTAAATTGTGCCCTACTTGTATGGCATCATTTATAATTAACATGTTTTTCACTCATTGTAAGATCTCTCTTACCTAGAAGCATCTTATGATTAATGCTGAGCAATGGTTTAATTGGCTACCATTTTTGTCCCAGTAGTGTAAGAAATAATGCTATGTTTTTAAAATCGGTGACACTGGCTGGGGATATAGCTCAGTGGCACAGCGCCTGCCTGGCAAACGCA
>RJWT010010031.1:0-24596 GCA_004365215.1 Cuniculus paca | reverse complement strand
TTGCACATAAGCAATAAGCAACTATACTCTTTTGGATGACCTGGAAACTTCGCAGAACTATCTACTCCTAATGCCTCACAGCTCACAAATTGTGTAACAGGCACTTAGAGGCCAGACCTGCACATGCTCAGTGAGTAACTAAAAGCAGTATGAAGCTTGGCATCTCTGCTCTCATTTTGTACCCTTTATTATCTTAAAACTTTGGATCAGATTTCTGCTCAGCTCTGCATGTAGGCATGTTAATCACTAAAAGAGGGTCTGTCTAAAAATTTGTAAGACAAAATTTATTAGCCCTAAGTTTGTCTAGCCAGTCTCATTCCACTTCAAGACTGAGGACACCAACATAAGAGTTACTAAGGCTTTTGCAGGAGTTCTAGGGACATCCAACTGCCAGGTTTTATAAAATCCAGTCCTGGGACCCTTGAAGTAAAGCCTACACATCTCCAGTCATTGTCCTGAATTTGCAATCACCTTGGATTTAAAAGCAAAACAAAGCTGTAAAGAACACCCTATGATAAGGTCTCCCCCTAAGTAAGAGCAGTTACCCCATGGTGAGAACCAAGGCTGAAGCTGTCTCGTTAAGCAGGAGATGCCTGTCTCATAATGGGAACCAGGTTGAACCCTCAAATAATGATGTCGGTCTAAGGGCATCACAGAATCAGTCCAGAGACACAGACCAGCCAGACTGTGACTTGACAAGTTACTGAGGTTACCAGCAATGCAAACCCCAGCCCTTGCCTTTGGTTCCTCTTTTCTATAAAACCCCAAGGTTTCTGTCAGCACCTCAGAAGGGGACCTTGAACCTCTTTATCTGTCCTCCAAGCATGGCTGCACTGACTAGAGTTCCTTTCCTACCTTTTACCACTGCATGCCTACTTGACTGGCATTTTGGGAGGAGTGGGTAAGCCTGATTGGCTGGAACCAGAATTAGGGCTTTCACACTGAAACTCTGACAACAATGACATATTGTCCTCCTAGAACTGTGGGCTTAATGGTTTAGCAAATATTATTGTGTAGTTATGGGCTCAGAGAAGACATTTGGAAATCTCATGGTGGTAGCATATTTTCAAATATTCTAAAGAGTAGAAAAATGGTTTTCAGTTTAAGAACTTCAAAGTTTCAGGTTATTCAAAGAAAAGTGTGTGTGTGTGTGTGTGTGTGTGTGTGTGTGTGTGTGTGTGTGGTGAATTTAAACCACCAACTAAACTTTCTTTCTCTTCTAGAGTAAGGCAGCTACCAATCATCAAAAATCTTTGCCACCACTTTCTGACATGCTTAGAATGAATAAGATAACTAGGGAATTAAACCAGAACTCACAGGGAGTGTGCAGGCCTGAAAAAGTGAAAAGTGGAATGTCCTTGTTTCAGAAGGAAATGGGGAAAGACCTAAAATGGGTTGTTTATTTCTATTGTTCCTGGAAAAGAATTAAGGCTTGAGATTCCAAATGCCATCGGAAATGACTGTGTTTGGGGTGTCATTGCGTTAGGAAAAAGCATAAATATCTAAAAATCGAGTCCCATTGTCAGGTGCACAACAATAAACAATGAGAAGGTTAAAAGTGACTATACAAATTGCTGAATCTTTGCCACGATCAGGCTGTAGAATTTCTGCTTTCACCAAGCATTCTCAGACTTCCATTTTGAAGGCTGCCTAAGCTCAAAAAGTCTTCTGTCTAATTGTTAGAGAACAAGATTGTTCCCTGCATTTCTGAATGTTAGGTAGCCTATTTTTACCGAAGGTACTATATTAAGTGCATCTGTGTCTCCTGGTTAAAAATTGGTATCCTTTTTGAAACAAACCTTCTTATTCTGTATTTTAAAACACTACAATCCTTTTCCATTGCAGGAACTGACTCTTTACTTATGAAAAGAATACACCACTTATGACACCAGCAATGTCCTCTGGACTGGATTATTTCTTGGCCTTGTCATACTTCTTCACTCTAGCTATATGATAAGTGCCGTATCTTTCTGGTTACTTAATCTTTTAATTTAAAAAAAATTCAAGTTGTAATGAAGTTATAAAGATAGGTCATCATTTCCTTCTCGTCTTCAGTTTTCAGGAGTGTATATCTAGCATCTTCTGTGGCCTCCCGCAGGCTGTCTTTGCCTAACACACAGCCCTCTTCCCACTTCCCCTTAAGGGTAAAATTCATAACTTTCAGTAATTGGAAAAAAAAAAAACTGCCCCATTTAAAAAGAAACTGATCTTTGAAGTAACACATTAAGACTGAACTTCAGTTTGTAGTCGGTTATTCAGTCAGAAGTATAAATAGTGGGATTTTAACTCCCACCCTGTTCTAGAGAGGAAAAGAAGCAACAGAGAAACAAATAATTCCCAGACAGGAAAAAGTGCTGCTTGAATGAGAGGCGCAGACTAAAGACAAAGTTTCTAGGTTCATGGTTTTTCTCTGAATTGACTTTGCAGTCCTGGTAACCAGGAGAAAAAGTTTAGTGGTATATTTTAGTTTTGAAGCCTCAATCTTTGACAAGGTTTCTAGGTGTTACTTAAATAATTTTTATTTTTAAAGAAAAGCATGATCTGTAAAAGGGTGCTCATTGATCAACTGTGGAACCCGAGGTCATGAGCTCATATTTGGCCTGCCTGTCTCTTACCTTCCAGGCTTCTAAACCCGTAGTTGTCCTTGAACCCTCACTGGCCCACATGTCCACGTCAGGATGACTATAGCAGCAGGGGAAAATATATTCAACATGTACATGCTCACATGCAGCCTCATGTAAGTATTTTTGAGGTCAGTCCTGATGCTATTCATACTTAAGTCCCCAGGTCTGGATCCCTGCTTACAGTCCCAGTTTCTGGCCAGTCTGCTTCTTACCCAGAGACCTGACTTATGCAAGCTGCTAAAACCTGCTGGTGCACCTCTTGGACACCAGGACCAGCTCATGGAGACTTGCTCTTATCTCCTCCACCGATCTTGACTGGTCTTGACATTATGAAGCTCGGACTTACCATGATCTCCCTTTCTAGGACCGGCATTCTGGACGCTGTGTTCCTTGGATCATTCTACTTAGCTTTTTTTCTTTACCCATCTGTCTTCCAACTTTTACCAGATTCAGGAATCTGAACTTTTCCTCACATACTAAGTTTGGTCCTAAGCATTAAATCATAAGTCTTTAAAAAGATGATAGAAACTCATAATGATACAACAGTATTTATGGAGTTTGAGCAGCAGGTTCATATATATTCAATGTGTTTTCAGTTTAGGTCTAGGCTGTTGGTTACAGCCATGATTTCTGGTGGGTGAAAACATGCAGTTTTACACAGTTTGTTGCTCCATTACAGATTTATAACTCTGCTCCCTGGGTCACCAAATAAAGCCCTCTGTTTGGCTCTGACAGATGCAGTGTAAGGTCTTTTTAGAAACAGCGTGTGTGCAAGGATGGTAGGAGGAGGACACAACTGAGCATATACTATGTTTATCAGTAAAGATGTACACAGAGACAGAGAAAAAGTGAAGATAATTTCTTACCGTTCGGTAAAATTCTATGGACCGAAAAATGATTTATAGGTATTTTTAACCATTCTTAGAAAAAACAATACATGAAACTAAAGAAATTTGTCAGTGATTCTTTGTGAGAAAATTCATTCTAATCCTGATGGTTCATATATTCTTCTGTGAAGTATGGTTGTACTTTGCAGAATCATTGCGTTAATCTGCTTCAATACTGAGATGAGCAATGCTGGGGAATTTTACCTCTTTGGAACAATCTCTGCAAGTGCAATAAACTAATTGGGTATTGATTCACTTAATAAAGATGACAGTGTATCAAAACTTGGAAGATTTTCACATTGACCCCATAATGCAATTAAACAAAATTCTAGGGCTTTGTAACTTTGATAGTGTATGTCTATGCCTTAAAAATTTCAAGCATGGTTAATAAATTACCACTAGTAGAATGAGGAACAGTGTTATTTGGGGGTTTCACTTTTATTTCACTGTTACTACTGATTTGTTATCCCAGAAAATATTTTTCATGTGCTGTTGCATGCTATTGTTTTGTTGAAGAAGTTTTCCAGTAGTATTCACAAGGTGTTGGTCTGTAGATTTCTTATAGTATTTTTGATTTTGCTGTCAGGGAAATGCTGGCCTTATTGAATGAGACTGTCTGTACCATTAGATTGTACACTATCACTATTGTGCTTAGTATTATCTACACAGTACTTGTCATAAAAACAGACACATAGGAAGAGGTCACTAAAAATTTTGGTAGGTCCATGCATGAAAAAATGAATGATTTAATGACATTTTCATAAAATGGAAAAATCATCCTAGGTAAAATTTTTAAATACTTCTCTCATCTGAGATTCTACTCTCTCTCTTGCAGAAATGAGAAACTTTTTATGACCCTAAACATGGGTCATTGTTTCATGCCTTAATGGATATGTTTATGCCACTCCTTTTACCTAGAATGTTCTTATTCGTTTGGTATAAATGACAGTTTTCTATGTATCCATTAATAAATGCCTCAAAAAAGGCCAGCTGTTCTGTGGATTCCCCCTCTGCACATTCCCTCCATAGAGCTAAGTGTCTTCACCCCTTAGCTATGTTTTGGTCTTGTGCATGCTTCTCTAATTTCACCATACTATATATACAATGATTATATTGTAGAAACCTCAGGGAAGATCGAAGGTTTATTGCTCATCATTTCTGAGTACCAAGAACACATCAATATTTCAACAAATAGAAGCTGCATATCATAGAGGATAAAATAAGTGAAGATTAAGAAGGGAAGATTGGCAGGTAGTACCACAGGCCATGGAAGGATCCAGAGATAGGAGAATTCATATGGTGAGTTATGCAGAGAAATAATAACGCTAACCTTAGATCTAAGGGGATTAAGAAATAAGACATCATATGATGAGCATGGAAAGCATAATATAGTCATTTTGTTAAGAACAGAGCATAACAAGTATAGCTTTACAGTATTTTTAAGAAGCCTAATATTTGTAAAGGATATTTTCTTTTTCCAGCTCCTACTCATAAACCAAACTTTCCCTAGCTTTCATTTAAATATTGACCTGCAACCAAATTTAACTGGTCCTGAATTGATCGCCATGAAATTTCGAATTTGTTCCTATGGCATGGCCATTATGGAAGACAATCGTCAACACTGAACTTGCACACACTGATAAGGATTGTGCTTATCTCATGGAAGAATAGTTTTAAGTGTCAGGTACTATTTGTATTTTAAAAGAATAAGCACAGAGTTTTAGGAAAACACAAATGACGTTAAATGTAACCCTTGAATCCCAGGCACCCTACTCTCAAAACCAATAGACATATGTTTGGCAAACATGCTGGACTCAAAACCTTGAACACAAGCATACTGCAAACCATATGTATATGGTTTATTAAAAACAGTTACAGATGTAGAGGACAAGCTCTAAAATTGATTCTGTAAACAGAACAAGTGAAACAGCAGCATGCTGTGGAGAGATGTGGTTAAGGGCATGGACTATGCAGTAAACATTTTTACTTTAAAATTCATTCCAACCCTTATACGACTTATTCTCAGCTTTCTCAATCTGTAGAATTCTGAGGACAGTAAAAACAAACTCAGAGGAATTGTAAAGTTGAAATAATGTAATGTTTCAAAGAGTGTCTAGCACATTGTAAGAGTTGAGTGAACATTCGCTGTGATGATGATTGAATAATCATTAATCGTTAACTAGAAACATTAATCACAATACACACAAGTTAGAATACTGAGTCAATTTGTTAAGATGATTATTATTAAAACCTTTTATTCTGATTATCTACTTGGTACCAGGTGCTGAGCAAGATGCTCAATGTAAATAATTTCATTTACCTTCACGATGACCCTGTGTATGGCCATGGTTAACTCTGCTGTATAAAAGAGGAGATTAAGACTGAGAGAAGTTGTGAAATTTGCTCGAGATCACAGAGATGGTGCAGAGCCAGGTTTCAAACCTAGGCACATTTGACTTCTTAGCCAGAGCACATCGCGCACTTCTGCGCTGCAATCCAGGCCCTCCTGAGAGGGAGAGCTAAGGAAATGAGCCTGGACTAAGTGCTTGTTCATTGCAGGATTATGTACTTTCCATTAGCCTGTGACTTCTCAAATTTTAATCAAATTTGACTTTGTTTTATTTTATTAGACATATTTCCAGTAGATGAAGTTCACATTCATGTTAGGGAGTAGGCACACGTACATAATACAGCTTTTTAATCCCCTTTCCCTTCCCGCTCGCCTCCCTCCATCATTAAATCCTCTTCCTCCATTTTCATTCTGGTTGTTATTATTATTCTTGGTTAATAATACTAGTTATTGGTATTCTTACCTCATGTTTATGACATGTAGTGTTTACATTTGTTGTGGGTATGTGGTACTTGTACATGGAATATTTTAAATCTTCTTACTTCCCCTATGCCTCTTCCTTTACCACTCTTCCCTCATGGTCTTCTGGACTCCTTCCCATTTGTGAGAGATCTGTCCCTTTGTTTCCTGCTATCTAGCCTTCGTTTTGATTTTGTTTGTACTTTGTCTTAAGCAAATGAGACATAGCATACAGTGTTTAAATTGTGTGTCTGACTTATTTCACTCAACATTGAATTTTCCGGGTACATTCACATTTTTTCCAATTGTTCTTTCTTTGTAGCTAAGTAGTATTCCATTATGCATAAATCCCACATTTTCTTTATCCATTTAACTGTTGAATGACATTGATGCTGCCTCCAGGTTTAGCTATTATGAATTGTGCTGCTATAAAGACTGATGTGCATGTATCACTATAACATATCTTTAGCTCATTACATAGGGTTGTGCACTCTGAAAAGTCATTCAGCTGAGGTGTATACTGCATTGTCATAAGTATTTAAATTTTCAAATCTAATGATAGCTTTAAAAACAAATTGTCCAAAGTTTCAATGGAAGAGTTGATATAGAATGCCTATCTGTCTGCCTCTAGAGCCTAATTATTTAAACTGAGCACCTTGCCTTCTATTTTAAGACTTCGGAGTATCCTAGATGATGTGAAGAATATGGGATTGAATCTTCTAAAAATCTGGGATTATTACTGCCTGAATCTCCTCAGAGAGCCAGACTGATTCCTGAAACAGTGGCGAGAAATGCAAACAATCACTTCAGGCAAAATATTTAACATGGATTTGAGAAAAGAGGATGTTGAAACTGAGATAGTGTTAGCAGTTTCTGTAACAGGAACCATAACTTGGCTTCCACAGGCCTCAGAGATTGTCAAAGAGTAAGGACCTGACACCTGAAGTTTTTATTGTATCCTAAATCTGGGTCCAGTGCATTAAATTGGACTAAAATTCTATGACCCTAGGCCGGACAATGGAATGTACAGACGCTAACCTTGAGTTCAGAATTCAGTTGGCTCCCAACTCATTTCATAAAAAAAACACAGAAGTAAGAAAGAAAATGAAGAGTCCAAACAATGTCCATAACAAAAGCAAAATACAAAAAGAAACGGATAAGAGAAGCGCTAAACTCAAAGGACTAGTCAGAGAGGTAAAAACCAATAGAATACAGTTGACCTGAAACCACAGAAAACAAAACAGAATAAGAAAGTTCTGCTTTTTTAACGGGAGACAAAATTTGGAGAGATTTCTAAGGTGCCATGATCTTATCCCAGGGGAAGAACAAAAGAGGTAAAACACCAGCTGCTCCAGCCCACTCTAAGGAGACGTTTCCAAGAAGGCTCTTGCTTTTCAAGCTTTAGTAAGTCCACATGTGCTGAGATGTGTGCGACAGAAACTGTATCTTCTGTTCCCTAAGATGTGGAATAAAATGTCTTTGCAAATTCTTCACATCCAGCCACAGTGACACAAGGACACTGGCTCCACTGAGATCTTTTACCAAGTACTTGGCTCCTGTCTACAGCTTCACCTGGGTCCAACGCAGGAACATATGGAAACAGCACCGAGACCTCTCCCATAAGGTTTTTCCTAGCTTCATGGACAAATAATCTCTCAGTTTTATCTGCTGAAATAGTTATTTAAATATTTATTTCAATGTATTTGGAGTTTAGCAGGGTTTAGCCCTGCCAGGTCATGGTGTTCCTTCTGCTCTGCAGAACCTGCCTAACACTGCGCGTCAGAGAAGCCAGCATCCTGGTGGGTGTCAGCAGCATTTCCTTCTACTTTAGTGGCCTGAAATTCTCTACAGCACTTGACAGAGATCTAGTTCTTATGTCCACTGATTTAGAAATGTAGGAGGTGCTCGTGTCACAAAATTTTTCTAAAGAGAGGCCCCATCTTTTAGGAGATGACATATCGATGTTCAGTCCAGAAAGTTAACATAAACCACACTTGATAACTGAAACTTTCAAATTCGTATTCGTGCCCACATCCAAAAAGAAATGGTAAAAGTAAAATTATTGTCAATTGTCAAATTCAATCACAACAGGGAGACGAAGAAATTTCAAAAAAAAATTTAAATTTAAAACTCAGTTTTTGTGTGTGATACCGTGAAAGGCAATTTGAAAGATTATGACCATGGTGAAGTGACAATGATCTGTCCTTCAAACACTTATTGTAACAGTCAGAAAAATTATATGGAAAGCACCCAGTGAGGGAAAATGTTCCAGACAACATTTTAAGTACTATACTGTATACTTGAATTACCTTTTATTCCTTATAACTCCACAGATGGTACTTACGTACTTACCCCCATTTTACAGGTGTGGAAATTGAGGGACAGAGAAGTTTACATTTCTTGCCTTCAGTAAGACAGCTTCTAGCTACAAGTCAGGATTTATGTCTAGGCACTCTAGCTCCATTAACCCCTGCCTTGAACCAGCCTAGGTGTGCAGAGGATTTCTGAGCGAGGTCTTGACTGGTAGAATTTGGCCAGATGGGGGCAGCAGGAGATGTTTCATGCCTCAGCCAGGGTCATCTCTAACACACAATGCAACTTATTTTTGTTTTCCTGCTTAAAACTCAGTAAAGTGTCAGTTCAAAAGTCTTTGTGAACGTAACGAAACCAATATGGCCCGGTTTCTGCCTGTCTCTCTGACTCATGCTGTTTTGTTTTCTTGCCATTTTTGTTTGTTTTAGTTTTGATTTAATACATTATATTGTACTTGATTTTCCCATACTCTATTGTAGTTGCTTTTATGCATATCTGTCTATGGAAGGCTACAAGCCTGTAAGGGGAGGGCCCATTTCCTTTCTATTATATTACTCACATTAGGGAGTAATATTAAAAATGTTAAATCCAACACAAGACATGGCGCCAATCAATCAGAATATATTGTGTCTCTGAGGTAATCAGTAATAGAAGGATTATGTCATTACGTTGCCACCCAGATGAGTGTCAGATGTGTAGTGAGCACTCACTGTAGAGGAATAAATGAGTGAATTTAAGAAATCGTAGGATTTGGAATTTTTACCTTTGTTTCAGTTTTACTCTGGACTCTGTTTATGTCCACCTTTCTGATTCTCAATTGTATATTTTAAATTACATCTTATGTATCCTTAAAAATGACTTTAAATTCCTTCCATAATAAAGATAAGAATAAATAAGGATATAAAACTCTTGATGGATATTAACTACTATTTAGAATGATCATCCCAAGGTCCACAAACATCAAAGCTGGTCTAAAGAATAGGCTATGAGTTCTAATTCTTCCTTCTGTCTAATATCAACCCTGCTGACTGCCATGGTAACTAAAATTCCATTTAAGAGATTTATTACTTAGAATAAAAGTTCACCTTTCATGGATTATTCAATTTCAAGTTATCCTAGAATGGGTGAATAAATAATTTAATTATTATTAAAACCTTAGCATTCATTAGTTTTATTGAGTTTCTTTCTAGCTTATACTTTGAAATTATTTAAAAACCACTTTGAAATTATTTAAAAATTTAATTAAAAAGTTGTACAAGCCAAAGACTGCATATTCAATGGAGTAGAAAGGGAGAGGTTACGCTAAAGGTGTGTTCTAATTACTGTGTTCTAAATGCTGCATTCTGATATTTGACTGCACAAGAAGTAGAAAGAACACAGACCAAGTACTTGGCACATGGATTCCCACTGTGAAAACTTGGTCTCTGTCACCTCCTGACTGTTACGATCAACAGCTGGGCTGAGGGGGAGTACTGGTGGAGTCTGGACTTTCATGGCAAAGTTACATCTTAGTGGGAACCCCAGGCATCGTCCATGCATTGAGTGCATGCGATAAGAAAGTAGACAAAAAATTAGGAGAATTATTAAAAAGGTATGACAGGGCCCAAAAAGTATAACATTTCCAGCTTCAGACATAAGGAAAAGATTTGTTTGAATACAACAAAGTCTTCTTTGAAAGCTGGAAAGTACCTGAGCCTGTGGAAAAAAGTCTTTTCAGCATGAAGGATAGAAGAAAAAGGTGTTTTTGGTCGAATACTTTGTCAACCAGAACACTTAATTAACCAAAGCACTCTAATGTCAAAACATTCCAGTGGTGATTTTATAGAACAAATAAAACAAAAACGACATCTCAAGCTCAGACAGCCAGTCTTATTTAGTCTCTTCTTTTCAAGGTACTACAAATACGACTTTTTAAATTAATACCAAGTAAAGTGCTCACTTTGGCAGCACATATAAAATAATACCAAAGTGAGTACTTATTTTTACACTAGCATTTTCTTGTACACTAAGTCAGTGCTAACTTATGTCATGTCCTACCTTAGCATGCTGTTTATCTTTTTTGGCTTTTACTTTCTTAATGCTGTATATGGACAGAGAGATAAAAGGAGGAGAAGGAGGAGTAGGAGGAGTGGAAGGAGGAAAGGGAGACAGACAGACAGAGAGAGACAGAGAGAGAAACAAGATGATTTGGAAGTTAGAAGTTCCAGGACTCAAAGCTACTCATGTCAATGTTGATTTGTAGCTATGAGATTGGACTTCCTACAACTATTTTTTTCAAAACAAGTTTCCCAATTAGGTAATATCTGGTTTAGTTGATATTAATCAAGGATGCTTGAAGAAGTAGGTTTTCAATCTGAGTACATGTGAATGAGCCTATGTGTGTGTACGATATACCCTGACAATTTCAGTTTCTTTCTGAGCACCTCAATGGCAGACATTCTATCATGCAGGTAGAAGATTTTTAAAATGTTCTCTCCTGAGAGTGTTAGAATAGCTGTAGGAGAAAAAAATATTCACAGTGTACACTACTCCTGCATTCATGTTTTTGGTTGTCTTCTAAACTGGCAGAGATCCCTGTCTTCCAATCTATGATTCCCAGGTGCTCACGTGCACAGTCGTCAGCGCTACCGTGAGGGTAACTTGGCAGATTTTGCCGTAACCTTTCAGTAGCCCTTGTAACAGAGGCGATTCACTTCCTTGATCTATCCCCTAAAACGTTTATTTAGGATTTTAGCTTTTCACATATTTTTAGTTAACCACTAAGAAATATCAACTATGTTTGAACTCTCTTAAACAGAATGGTCTTTCTAATAACTGGATTTTATGGATGTCCAATTGTTAACCACCAAATATTTTATTTTGGGCCTTATGTTTCGAAAGTACTCTTAAAAATAAACTTTGTCCACTTTTCTAGTTTAGTTAATACAATATAAAGAGCATAGTTTATATATCTTCCTCCAAAAAGCTCATTAGGAAACAAGTTAAACTAAATGATATTAACCACTGATATTCCTAGCTCTTTTAGAGTGTATTACCAACCATCTATTGATATTTATTATTAGGGAAACATTAAAGTCTTCATAGACCACTGAGAATTTTCTCTAGGTTTAGGGTATCATTTTGAATATCAGTCTTAACTTTTCATGACTCTCACTATAAAAGTTAAAAGATATTAGAGGAAGAGTCCCAGCCCAATAGGAACAACTGCATCACTTGGTTTTTCCAATATGGGCCACCAATCACAGCCGACTATCAGAATATTCTAGAACCTGAACTTTTGCTTCACTGCTGACCATATTTTCTGGAGCCCTTTAATGACATCAGGTCTCTGTGGGATGATGGTAAAAGGCTACAAGACACTGAAAAGAAAGTGTCTCTTCAGTCTGTTTCTTTGATGCTTTGCCATATTTTCCTATGCCCCTTCAATAGATTTAACTTCACATTGTCCATGCTTTTCAATTAAAGCATATTTTAAGCCCTTATCCCACTGAAATATCTCTATATTATCCACCTCTCTGCAGACTACTCTGTCTGAATAATAAGCTTCTTTGAAGTCTGATTCTCCCTAGGTAGCACATTATTCATAACTTTCTTGAGTTGAAGACACTCTTCTCAAATAGTTTAAGAACCACATTCTCCTATCTCCACAGTACTGATTCCAGGAAGTGCCCTTTCAACTCTTCTACACCACCCCCATTGACAGACGTTATCAGTAAGTCCACCTACTGTGAATCATATTCTTCATTAACCTCTATTGATCTTGTCATTCTGAAAGTTTGGCAAGGATTTGACACTTTGCTCATAATCTTCTTGTCTACAGTAGCTGCTACCATCATTTTGCCTGAGCCCAGACATCCCCGAGAGTGATCCTTTCCTCATAGTCCTGTGTGGTCCATTGCATGGGATATTTCCTCTGCTTCAGCAGTAACTCTCAGGGCCATCTGCTGCAACACATGATTAGCTGGACTAGCTCCATCTCCAAAATGTATGACTCAGGAGTAAACTGACCACAGCAGCCTTTGCTTCCTGCGCTGTCACATGGCTCACTCCATAGATGCTTCTTCCAATCACATCTCACGTCTCCTGTCCCCTTGGCAACTTACTTGCTCCGGGCTCACAAGGGTCTTGCTGGCTTCACTTTCATCTGTATCCATGGGCATCATTCAGTCTCTTGGAGAGACTGCATCCCCCTCAAAGTTCTTGCATATCTATACACTGAATCTCCCACGAAGGATCACAGCATGCTTTTTCATCTTCAGAGCTGCTACACGTTTAAAAGCAGATGCACCATTTTGGAGTTTGGTCCTAATGAAAACAGGCAATTTCCAAGTTCAGAGGTTTGGTAAAGCCCCTCAGAAGGTATTATTTTCCGTTCAGCCTCCCATCCCCCTCCACAGTTACTCTAAAATTTGTTCACTTTAACTCATTGCCCAATCATGCTGTGATTTATGTCCACTTTCAGCACATGAGCTTCCATACAATTTTATAGACATAACAGAGACTGTAAGGATAGGTTCTCCCAAGTTCACCCTTTTCTACCATAGAAATGACCAAATATATCTGCCTGAGGCCAAGTCTCAGAAAATGCAGCATGCCATCTCATAATCGGAGTGATTCTTCACATTTAGGTTTCAAAGATAGTCCCATTTTCCCCCAGATCTTGATATAGCTCTCAAGTTCTTTCTTTTCAGAACTCTTCTGCTCAACACATAAATATGCTTGATTTTCTCCCATCTGAAAAAAACTACAGTTGCTGAATTGTCTATCATTGTTTTCTCTTTCCATTCATACCTAAACTTAAATAAAAAATTTGATATTTCACTTTCCCATTTTTCTACTGTTTTTACAATATGCTCAATTATTTATTTCATAAATCTCTGAAATTATCTGAGCACCTTAATAAAGGTGCTCGTACTTCCCGAGAACAAATATGACTTTCAATCCCTATTCTACACTTTTCCTTCACCATTATAATTTCCTAGTTTTCATTTCACAGCTCTATGACTGCACCATCTTTAGCCTTTTTCATTTTTCTTCTGATTTTTCTTTGTCAGCTCTTGGGTTTGAACCCAGTGCCTTTGCACTGGTCTACATCTCCAGCCCTTTTTTAGTTTTTATTTTGACCAGACTAGGAATGAGCTTGTGACCCTCCATCTCAGCCTTCCAGAGGACTGATATTATAGGTATTCACCACCATGACCAGCTTCTTCTAACTCTTTATTTAAGTGACAGTTTGTTTAGGATTTTGCCTTTGGTTTTCTTTGCTTTTTATTCTCTAAATCTTGCTGGGTGATTTGTTATGAGAATGTCAGTTAACTCCTACACACAGATAACTTTCAAATTTATATTGCTAGTTCAGACGAGACCCCATACATACCCGTTTTTCAGTTTCTTGCTGCATACTTCTCACTTAATGTTCTAGAAACTTTTCCAGTATAACAGTTGAAAGCTCAGCTCATTATTTTGTTCTTCTCCTCATGCATTTATTCAAATGCATTCTCTTCTGTTCTTAATGTAGATGTAAAACACCTTCCTCAGGTCTACCACCTGCCAATATGGAATGTATGTGGTGTGTTAGTTTTCTATGGCTGTGACAAAATAATGACATATACCAACTATAAAGATGAAAGATTTGTTTTGTCTGATGTTGTCAAAGGATTCAGTTCTTGGTTGGTTGGCTCCAAGGCAGAAACATCATGGCATCAGGGCATGGCAGAGAAAATCTACATATTTCATGACAACCAGGAAGCAGAGGGTGAAAGAGCCAGAGAAGGGGCCAGGGACAAGATATACCCTTCAAAGCCACTTTCTCAGAGATCTGCTTCATTCAGCTGGCTCCTAGCTCCTAATCAGTCCACTCAGCTAGTGAATTCATCAGTGGGGAAATCCACTTGAGGAAGTCGTCTCTCAATGTAATCAAATTGATGATCGTCATGTGGGAATTAGAAAAGTATGCCTCATACTTCATTTTGATTTCTCAGAAAAATGTTTCAATGTGCATATTTCGTTCAGAAGAACACTTTATTCTAATATGGCAGGCACTTTTCATAAAAGTAGAATGCAGAACGCAGGACAGTTGGCTGTAGCCTTTCAGGGTGGTAGAGTCTGTAAAGTCTTCAGCCATAAATGTTGGCCCTGTCCACCACTCACTCAATTCTGCACCAAATATCTGGAGGTATTCCTAGATGGCAACCAGTCACAAAGACTGCTTGCCGGTAACACTAGTTCCATCGTGTATCCTTCCCTTTAGGCCCTATTTAAAACCCTTATCATTTTTTTCTGACATTCGTCCTTATTTCTTAATACCAATTTGACTTCTTTCTAATTTATGTTTAATACTATCTGTGGAGTGTGTGGTTGCTTGCTTACTTTCTCTCTCTCTTTCTTTCTTTCTTTCTTTCTTTCTTTCTTTCTTTCTTTCTTTCTTTCTTCCTTTCTTTCGTTCTTCTTTTTTTTTTTTCACTTTACTGGGAATTAGACCCAGAGCCTTCACACTGAGATACACAGCCAGCTCTTCTAATTTTTATTTTGAGACAGGTTCTTGCTACGTTTCCCAGGCTGACTTCAAACTTGTTAGATTCCTGCTTCAGCCTCTGGAGTAGATGGAATTACAAGTGTGTACCACCACAACATCTATTTTTTTTTTTTTTTTTGTGGAACACAAATATCATGGTCTTCTTAAAAATAAGTAGGTATAATATACATTTGAAAAGGTAAACAAATGTAAATAAATACAACTGTGTAAATAAATCTTCATATTTTACAATGTGAATGTAAGTAACTACCACCTCTGGTTAAGAAGTAGAATTTTATCAATTTGGAAATCACCCTCATGTCCGCTCTAGTCACTGTCCCCTCTCCAAAAATAACCACCAAGTAGGCTCACAGGACCAAGAAACTGTTTTTTCCTGGTTTTAAACTTTTTATAAGTGGAATTATTTGATATGTACTCATGTGCGCATTTTTAATATTGTAAGTAGGGCAGCCAGATTAATCAAATAAAAATACAGGTCACCCAGTTAAATTAGAACTTGTAATAAACAATTTTTACTATAGTTACATGCCATGCATATTTAATTGAGCATCCTGCATTTTCTCTGTAATCCTTACTTTCAACAGTTCTCTAATGTTTCTGCCTATACTAGTTTATTCCTTCAGATTGCTGTCTGGTATTTTATTGTTAAAGTATATATTATTTATCTATTCTGCTCTTGATGATGGGCATTAAGATCGGTTTAGTTTTTGGCCATTATTATTAATAGTGCTTACAAGAAATTTTGTGTATGTGGCTTTTGGTCCCTCACATATACAATTTTGTTGGACATATGCCTTGGAGGAGATTTGCTGATTTAAAGGGCTTGTGTATGTTCAGCTTTACTAGATACTGCCAAACGAGTTTTCAAAGATTTCTGCCAATATACTCTCCCACCAGCAATGTAAGAGTGTTTTGTTTGCTCTATCTCCTGTCCAAGCTTTGATATTGTCTATCCTTTTGTTAGTTTTGGAATTCTTGTGTACTGTGGTGGCTTACTATAGTTGTAATTTGCATTTCAATGTGGCATTTTTTAAGTGTTTGATAGTCCTTTGGATATCCAGTTTGGTTAACAGTCTGTTCAAATCTCTTTTCTCATTCTTCTTTTAGATTAGTTCTTATACATTAGTTTATAAGTTTCTGCATATAATCTGGAAATAGACTAATTGATAATAAAATATATTATAAATATTATCCCATTTTGTGTTTTGTCTTTTCATTCTTTTAATGTCTTTTTTTGATGAACAGTAGTTCTTAATTTAGAGTAGTTTCAATATTACCCTTATAGTTGGTGCTTATTATAGTCTATTCAGTAAAGATTTGCCATCATGAAGGCTATGAATCTATTTTCTATTGTTTTCCTTGAGAAGTTTTACTGTTTTATGTTTAGCTATACAATCCACTTGGATGTTTATGAATGGGATGAAGGAGAGCCATGCCTCCTTTTTCCCTAGCTGGGTGTCAGTTTTCCCACACCATCTACAGAAAAGCTCCCCCGCTTCACTGTAGAGTCCTTTGTGCCAAAGTCAACTGTCCATACATGTATGTGACTGGGTCTAATCTTTACTTGTGCCAATCCCACTGTCTTAATTAGTGCTCCCTTGCTTTAAGCCTTGATATTTGGCAATGTCAGGTTTACAGTGTTCTTCCTTGGCTGGGCTCCTCAGGTGTCTACATGCATTTCAAAATCAGTTTTGCAATTAATAATGACATGTTTATGTCCCCAAATTGCTAATGGCTACTTACCACCTAATGCATTAAAATGTAACCAGCATAAAGTACAAAACCATTTACAACCTGGCTTTGGTTTCTTGCCTTGCCACATCTCTGATTACTCTGCTTACTCTGTACCATAATAATCCCCGGTATTGGTTGCTTCTTACATGTGTGGCTGCCGTAAAGGCACCCTATGCCTTCATGTCTTCCCATGCTCTCTTCCTTCTCTCTGGAGTGCCCTCCAACCTCTGCCAAACTTGTTTTTTGTTTTGGTTTTACTTCTGTTTATTTAAGAGGAATTATTTGGGCTGACATAAAATATGTAATGTAATTAATGCATATGACTAACAAAACTTCCTTTAAATATTATTATAAAATTTTTTAAAATGAGGAGTTGAAAAATGATAGACCATACACTGGACATGGCTTTATCCTATAAGTTTGCACTGAGTAGGTAGAATGCCCAGTCCATGGGAAACCTTCCTGGAGCCCACAGTCACACTTACCTGTCCTCCCATAAAGCCTGTCAGACCTTTTGCACGCTTCCACTGTCAGCATCATCGCCTCCTGGTGGACCAGCTGGTCCACCCAGCACAAAAAAAATGAATAACATGTTTTTAGGTTCTCAAAAAATATGATCAAACAATTAATTGAAATAAAATACAAGCAAATATCAGATATTAAGTATGAAAATAATAAAAGTGAAGGATGAGATAATCATTAACTAGCTATGGAAAACATCATATCATGGAAAGAGCTTTTTTTACAGTTATTTGCCACTTTCCTTTAATCCAGTCAATACATCAGCGAGTATTGAGTGCTGTATCCAGACTTTGTTCTAATTATTCTATCTTAGGACTTCAGACTATGAAAGCAAAAGGTGAAAGCAGATACGGTACAAATTTCTACTTTATAACTATTTCAGAAGTCAATGGGGATTAGATCTCTAGAATACTAAGAAATGACATTATTAAGTACACACACTTGTCTACACACTTCCATCCATACATATACATGCACATATATATCAAATAATAAATAATGTATTCTAATAGTATATACTTAAAACCCAGACATTTTGCTAAGGAAATATTTACAGATATACTCAAAGATATATTGCAGGAGTTTTTAGCTTTAAAAATATAGAATAATTAAAAATTATGTAGCTGCTTAATAATTCTTGATTAGTTAATTAAATAATGAAAGTTGTACATGGAGTAGTATGCAACCACTAAATTAGTGTTGTAGGAGCGTACTGATTACTATGAAATCAATCTGGTATGTTACCAAATGAAAACTAACTGACCTAGAGAGGGCATTATGGTATTTTGGGAAGGATTTATTTTTGGAAAAATATATAAAGAGATAAAAGCAGCCGGGCGTGGTGGCTCACGCCTGTAATCCCAGCACTCAGGAGGCTGAGACAGGAGGATCGTTGTGAGTTCGAGACCAGCCTGGGCTACAAAGTGAGCTCAAGGCCAGCCTGAATGGCACAGTGAGACCCTGTCTCAAAAACACCAGGGCCGGGGATCTAGCTCAGCGGCCTAAGCGCCTGCCTGGCAAGCGCAAGGTCGTGAGTTCAATCCCCGGTGCTGCAAAAAAAAAAAAAAGAAAAAAAAAAAGAAAAAAAGAGATAAAAGCCTGAAAGGGTATAAATTAGAAAAGATATTTGTCCTGAGTGTAGTAATTATAGAATTTTGATTTTTGGGGTGTGTTTTTGTTTCCTTCTCTTCTATGGATAGCATAGAAAAGTGAACAATACTTTTAACAATGTTATATGCTAAAAGCAACTTATTAATGGCAATAGCCTGAGCAGATTTGGGATATAAATAATCACTAGAATGCTTTTTGATATGGGCAGTGGTGCTCTCTTTCCATTTGCCAAGGATTTCTTTGGCATCAGAATTCTAGTCTGAATCACTTAGTGGTCTTATGTAATAGTGAAATATAGTCTCTGTTCCTTTAATCTATGGTCTATAATGTAAATGAAGAATACTAAAAGGCATGACCCATATCCACATTTTAGTCAACCTATTCCATATTTTTGAGGTGTATCCAAATTAAGAATTCCCTTAAAGTGACCAAGTTCTTGCATTAATAATACGTCACACATAACATGGAAAAACTGACCACTGATGAAAAATGCAGACTACCTTCATGAGTAGCAAAAGAAAACGTCTATAAGCTATTCTTCACCTATAAAGTATATCAACTAACCCATCAAAAATAGTGCAAAATACCACATCAAAAGTATTTATTAGCTGATCTTCTCTAAGGCTAGGCACAATGTCAGCAGGATTACATCATTTTTCATGTCTCTATGGTTGTCTCATGGCAACCATCATTAAAACAATCTGACCAAGAAGCTTTATTTACACATTGCTTAGGGAGAAAATACTATTTCAGAATAGCCTCAGTCACAATTGCAAAACATATTTCTTTTGGCCATTAGAAAAAAATTACAGCAAAATAGTATAATGAAACAACTGTGTGCTCATGAGATATATAGATCAGAGTCAGTCCCAGCTCTGTGACCTTGGGAACATAACTCCTTGTCTCTGAACATGACTTTCTTCCTCCTGCCTGTCAAGATAACACCTTCCTTGCAGGATGTTGCCAGGAATGTGTTGTGAGGTTGGGGAAGAGTTCAACAGTGTTTGAAATAGTTCAGTGAAAAATTCTGAGGTTAGAAACAGAGAATGTTCATTGCAGGGTGAAGATGAAGAGGCTATAGAGAAATAGGAACCATCCAGGTAAGGGATCC
This sequence comes from Cuniculus paca, assembly GCA_004365215.1. Taxonomy (NCBI): domain Eukaryota; kingdom Metazoa; phylum Chordata; class Mammalia; order Rodentia; family Cuniculidae; genus Cuniculus; species Cuniculus paca. Next base: position 4,951 of record RJWT010010031.1, on the reverse strand, counting down.
ATTGATTCCTGGCTTGAGTGATTGTTTAAAAGTGATCTTAAACTGACAGAATTCATGAGGCTCAAAAGGAAACATATAACCCTGAAACCAAGGCAAGCTGCTTCCAGGGATGGACATAGATAGTACAGAATTCATCTCAGAAGGGACGATCAGGTTATCATAACCAAGCTGTGTGTGTTGAAGAAAACATTTGCTATTGGGGGCTTCCATCTCAAGATCATGACCTGTGTCCTTTCCTCTCTTAAACTTCCTAGCTCTTCACAAAATCTGAGAAAATCAGAGAAAATTTGCTGACAAATTTAGACTACAAACAATATAGAAATTATATGATCTAATTAGATACATATTTCAAATTGTCATAAAGCTACTAAATTTGCATCCACTGTCACCTAAGTAATAACTAATATAAAAGTATCTCAGAATCAAAACGTGCACTATGAATCTGTCACTGTACATATACCTTTCCAGTGACAGAAGTTCTGCTTATGTCCATACCCACAAGGTGGGCTGTGATACTTACTAAAGCTGAGCAATCAGTTAGATGGAGAGTACCATCTCGAACTCATGGGAAGGCCAAGAAATTTGTCTCTCATGTCGATTTTTGTGAAAGAGAGATTTTCACTGAACATTCCTAGCAAGGTGAACATTCCTAGGTAGTTTTCCTGCTCATCATGAAATGATTCTACTGGTGTGCAAAAAAGAAGTTCTGAAAAGAAGTGCTTGTCATGAATTTCTGCACAAATCCTTCAAAATTCCACGATGGTAAAATTGCTTCTCAATTGTGGTAGTAAGAGATGAAAGAAATAGGAAGACATAACAATTTTTTTTTATTTTAAAGAGAATAGAACAAAACAAAACAAAACAAAACAAAACAGAATAGAGTCAAACACAAAGTAGCATTTCAGAACAGAACAGTGCAAGCAATACAGGTATTCAAAACATAACAGCAGGAGATTAGCAATGGCTAGCTTAGTGTCTCTTGCTGTCTTCAAAATGGAGACAACAATTTTTATAGTACACTAATAGAAACACTAATAAGCTATATTTAATAGTATATGGCCCTTTCTTTAATACACATAATATTTAAAATGTTTTGCATAATATTAGATAATTTGTAATTGTTTTTGAGAATTTGATCAATAACATAAGCCTTTATTAATATTGTCTATGGGGATATGAGATCCTACTGACATTATTCTTGTTGAGGAGTGGATTTCAGGAATTCATTCTGCTATTGAATAGCTCTTGTGTCTGTACAATATGGAACTATATGCAATTTGCTCACGATGTTCATATCTACACAGGAACCCTTATTCTTTTCCTCTGGCAATTTTTAGGAATACATGTTTTAGAATACCCCTGGAAATTAAAAGAAGCAAAGTCTGTTCTGCCTGTGCTGTTCTAATGCCCTAGATATTTATGTCTGATCAGCAGCTGGTAGAATGAGGAAGCTACATCAATACCATGCATTTACAACAAAATTCTAAAATCAAATTTTACACTGAAGAATTGTCTTAAAATTTATTCTCATTTTTAGGAAATGAATCTCAAAATATAAGAAATGGACCTTATATGAGAGAATCTCTGATTGTATCTGAAAAATGATTAGACATTCTTTTCATTATATGCTACTTGAATACCTTTCATTCTTTCTACCAAAAAAAGTAGTTGGTGTGATCTTCAGTAAACAGTATGTTCAATGCTTTCTGAAATCAGCCATAAAAATGAAACGCTCGTATAATTAAACACAAATAAAGAGAAGTGTTTAATTTTTATTAAATATCATATTTTAAGTTCCATGCATATTTGAACCGTTGAAATTAGTGTGATTATAATTTAAGGTAATTTTCTCGGAAAGAGAATATATTCCCAGTCTTACCTTCTGCATACTTCCTCAGTTTTTTTCCTTTTTATGCTTGCCAACAGCAAGAGCTCATGGTTTATGATCCTCTCAAATTCTCTCTGGGGAATGACTGCTGACAAGGAAATTTTCAAAGCTAACATCATGTACAAAAGAAACAATTTTTTAGATTAATCATTAAAACAAAAAAGAGTAGAATCACTTTCACTGAATGATTTTTTGAGTTTCATTCACTCAAGTCTACAGAGATGACATAACCAGAAAGTCCCCATTCTTAATGACAGAGGACCTCAAATGGCTACTCTGCTGGAGAAAGGGTACCACAGTGCCTCAGATCACAGCCTCTGAATTCTTGTGTCCTGGGTTTAAATTTTTGTCCCATCATCTAGTAGGTACATCACCTTGGGCAGTTTACTTTTCTGAGTGTTGACGCCTCCAAGAGTACTTTCTTCAATAAATGAATGGTTCCCTTTTAACATAGGGATGTCAGACACAATTTGAAGGATACGAATTACTAGAAATTTAAGGAGGATTGTCAATGAAAGTAAGATAACTTGAATAATATAATGTGATGCCAATAATTTACCATTTGGATGGACTTTTCCTGCTTAATTTAGATCTTCCTCCCTATCTGGCATCTTCATTTCCCATCACAATACATATTTGTTTATGGCTTTTAGGCTGTTGCAGAAATTAGCAGCCCAACCCCAATGCTTATCTGCAGGAAGGAAACAGGGGTAGCAATAGCTGTGCAAGTACCAAGTTGAACAAAATTACAGCCAGTGACACAGATAAGCCCAGGGTCTAGCCACAGGATGGGCTGCATATGTGGGGCCCAGTGTATCATGAAAATGGGGCATTCTTTATTCAAACATGACTGAGAGTTTCAAGATGGCGATAGCCAACCATTAAATCAAGCACAAGACCCTTTATAATATGAAACCCTGTGCAGAAGCTCAGATTGGATGCCCATAAGGCTACCCCCACATGTTTCTCCTACCTCCCTCTCTTAATACTAGTTTTATCTGTACAGGCATCATCTGTGCTGCATACCAATACTTAGCAACCCAACCCCTAGCATGGCCATGGAAGTTTCCTTAATCCAAAACCAAGGCTTTAGTGCCAGATATATGATCTAACTAATGTTCAGGACTAAATTATCCCTTTCTGAAGCCTCAAAGACAGATGCTTTAATCAACTGTCATCTCCACTTTGTCTGAGAACACATAGTTTGTAACATACGTGAATGTGTGTGAAAGAATAATCTCAGGAGTTCATCCTCAACGTATAATGGAGAAGACCAAAAATTCAATAAGGAAACCATGATCTTCATATATATTAATTTCATTTGATTATTTTAAAGACTCTCAGGGTATTTAAGAATGTTAAACATGACAGCTTAGTGACTTACACAAGTAAAGTTGGCAAAATTTTGATATTCTTAACATGTTTTTGTGTTTTTTTTGTCTTTTTTTTTGTCTTTTTGAGACAGGGTTTCATTATGCAGTTTAGGCTGGCTTTTAGCTCACTTTGTAGCCCAGCTTGGTCTTGAACTCACAATAGTCCTCCTGTCTGAGCCTCCTGAGTGCTGGGATTGCAAGGGTGTGCCACCACACCAAGCTCTTAACATGTTTGAGTTGTGTGTCCCTGTGAAAATCTGATGAAAGACACAAAAACTCATCTGAGATAAATACATTTTCATACACACACACACACACACACACACACACACACACACACACACATTTCCCAAGTACTTTGACTTCCACTCAAGAACTCAAGAACTTCAGGTTATAAAACAATCTTTGGCTTTAGAGACATGGTAAAAGAAGTTTAGTTATCCTGAAATTTTCAAGGAGAGCTATTTTAAAAATAGGAGTAAAAATACAGGTGATATTATTTTATCATATTGCTAGATGATATTAAAGAAGTAAGATAGAGGATCATAATAATTCTTCACTTAAACTTTTTTATGCAAAGGAATTTACAGGATTGAAGACATTAGATTATATACTTAATTATCAGTATCCATTTCTTTAATATAAATATATTTTCCATACAGCCAAAATAACCATTTTATGCCTTGGAAAATCATAATTTCTTAATTTCACTTTAGAACCAGTTAAAATTAAATTTGTACAATTTTCTCCTGTTTTGTCCAAAACTAGATCCAACTTAGGATCCTGCATTGCATCTTGTGTGTTATGTCCATTACATTGCACTTAATCTAGAATATTCTGGATTCTTTTCATGTCATCATCAGAGAGAGCAGATCTCTGGGTTTATTTGATGGCTTTTTCTTGATGCATATTAAATGTAACCCTCGACTTTCTTAGAAAGTGAAACCTAAAAGCTCAATATTCAAATTAGCCATCCTAGCTGGAGGGCAGCAGGCCCACCCTTGCGTGGAATTGCATCCCAGGGAGAGGCAGAGTCCTCTCCTGCCTGCTGTTGAAGTCGCTGAGTCTGGCAGCTGAATTCCATGGTCACAGTCTGAGCTATCCACGGTACTCTTCTATTTTTCCCCTTATGATCAAAGAGTAATCTGGTAGTGCAACTACTGTATCACAGAGATTCAACTGTCCTTCAACCATTTACCATATTTCAACACTGATGAGAATTCTTGAGTAAATCAATTAAAGCAAAAGTGTGGTTGCTCTAATTCCACATTCTTCTATATTAATTATCCATTGTTCTTGTTTCATTAACTGGGTATATTCGGATACAAGAAAAATCACTTCTCTGTTGAAAAGATGAAGATAAATCTGTAATTTAAAAATTATTAATTTCTAAGACAAGATTTGCTTTAATATCCAACTCAAATGATAATCATGCATTATAACCTTGTTTTAGTTTAATTCTGTATTGAATTGTTTTATTTTATTTTTTATATTTTAGTAGTACATGTTTGCAGTACATGTTTACATTGATCTTTTTTGCAGAGGTTTACATTCATCTTAGGGAGTGGGTACATGCACATAACACAACTTGAGTCTTTTTTAATCCCTCTCCTGTTCCCGCCCATTTCCTTCTCTCCATCTCTAAATCCCTTTTCTCCATTTTCATTCTTATTGTTATTATTATTACTTT
>RJWT010010030.1:5000-24592 GCA_004365215.1 Cuniculus paca | reverse complement strand
ATAATATTCAACCAAAGAATAAAATGCAAAAGAGTGTGAGAGACTTGTCCACACATTGGAGACCCAAAGAATCCAGCTGAGGGCCTGAATCCCACAGCAATGTCTTGCACAAGTTCAGCTGAAGACCTAAAGTCCATGGCAATCACCTCCATGAGTCCAGCTGGAGGCCTAGTACCCACAACAATGTCTCATGCAAGTCTGTATCAAGGATCTGCACTGGGAAGGCTCAAAGGTCAGTGGTGGAAGCTAGAAAGTCTATGCCAGCAGGCTGAGGGATCTGCGCTGGAGCCAGGAAGTGACGCTCAAGGTAAGGACCAGAGATCCCACTAAAAGAACCACAGCCATCCTCAGTTTCAGTCCCAAGCTCCTCTGACAATGAGAAAATGTGTTCCTATCAGGAAAGCCAGCATAATAGGCTTCTCCAGGAGAATCAACAGCACACATCTTCCCCTCCAGTTTTCTTTTTATACTGTCAGTAACAATCTTCAGATGGGCCTTCCACACCCAGCACCATGCTAATTCAGTTCAACTGGGTGGTACAAGATGACTATTAGTTAATCCACCACAAGGAGTAAATATTTTTAAAGCAGACTTCATCTTTTCCAAAGATATCTTCAAATACCAACCCTTTTAGAAAGTAAAAGCTCATCATTTATAGCTCTGTTCACAATTCTGAGAAATAAAAAAAAATTAAGGAAGAGAATATTTTCCTTCTGACCAAGATGTTTATGTTTTCTTACACCTTTACTCTAGGCCTCCTGTGGAAAAGAAAATTAAAGAAAGTCATACCTACTTCCTGATTACATTCCACATGCTCTTTGTCTTTCCTCAGGCTCTATCTTAAGTAGGATATGATTGTATTTTGGAAAGAACAAAGTAGGTTTGCACACTTGCATCCCATAAACTTTCTTAGCTGCAGATTTGTCACAATCTTTTTCTCTGCTGTGTATGTGAAAGGGGACAATTTTCTCAGTCACAATGAGAAACAAAACAAAGGGTCAGGAATACACAGACTACAAGATGCTGTGATTTAAGTTAATTAGTATGACACATAAGAGAATGCTGAGTTGAGAAATTGCAGAGGTAGAAAAATCATGCTGGATTTCAGCGTTTATGTATACAAAACAGGTTTGAGAAAAGATTAATGATCAGTACATCATGATAGCCCTATACTTTGCATTTATCTCAAGAGTTACAGAGCTAGAGGGAAAATTTAATCGGCAAATGAAAAAAATCATTTCAGGTATTGTGTGAATAACATCAGGTCAATGAAAGGGAGAAGTTTTGAAAATTAGACTTTGAAATTTCATCTTTATTTTAGTGATGAAAATATGTCAAAATTATGACTAATTAGAAAACAAGACTTGAATGTCATTCATATTTTTCAATAACATCAAGTATAATGAAGATATGTGCATATATATATATATATATATATATATATATATATATATACTTAGACAGTTGAGAACATAAAGGTTTATGCTGTCTATTCAGGAGTAGAATTGTCTGAAAACCTATTACTATTTCCTCTTGAAAAAATGTGTTAACCTGTATGATTGCAAACTCAGTGCTTCTACATCTCTTTTTGTGTTACAAATATGGTTCTTTATTCATTTTAATGTAATATAACTTGAGATGTTGATAGATTTTTTTCAAGAAAATAGATGAATCATAATTACCTTTGCCTGTATGAGGATGAATATGAAGTACATAATCATTATGTAAACAAGATGTTCCTTTAAAAAGCAATGGAGATTTTTTTCTCAAGGCTGTGATAGCCACTTAAGTAGTGTTTCTGGTCACAAGCTTTTGTTTTTTTCTGCTTTTCAGCAATACAATCAGAGGTCAGGAAAAGAAAACCTTTGAGTAACAAATACCTCATCTTTGTTTTCTCTACTTAGATACAATGATTTGACTCTTAAATGTTTTTTTCTGTGAGAATGTCTCAGCAATTGTATATAAACCTTTTACTGTGTGCTTTGTTAAATTTTTTTAAAAGTAAATAATACAGAGATTTAAGATAAAAGTTTATATCAGATTTTAGAAAATGATATAAAATGCTTTTAAAATTTTAATAAGATATATCTATATGTATTTATTCTTAATTATGATGGTTATAGCTGATCATTTCTATTAAGAATTTAACAAAAGAAAAGCCAGCATTAGTATGTAATTTTTATTACCCTACACTAACACAGTTCTATCATTGAAAATTTGAAGTCTATTGCAGAAGTTTTAAATAAAAGGTAAAGGACACCCATCTCTCTGCTTCATGGACCTACAGTATTGTAGCTTCTGTATTTTCATTTGCTCTGCACAAACGTCATGATGATGAAATTGCATTTATTGATTTTTTTGACTTTTTTGACAGAAAAATTAGTTATGTTTTCTTATATCACTAATAAAAGAAAAAGTACCAGATACTACAGTTCACTGCATATTATATTTACTTAAATACACATTAGCTTCAAGATACACGTATTTGGGGTCCTTCAAATTAATTTTTAACCTATAATTAAATATGAAAAATTTTAAAAGTGGTTTAAAGGTATTAAAATGTAAATATCTGAATAATACTAAAAATGAGGAAAATACATGGTTACCATTTTTTAAACCAAGAACAAGTACTTGATAAGCAACTTAATGAGCAAATATCATTTATCTGACAAAAACTGGGTACTGAGAGAGAGACAATAATGCCATAGGGTTGGATGTTAAAGGAATTTGGTCCTAGCCACTAGATCCAAGAGCCTGGAAAAATAAAAGGAAGGATGTGTTTCACACACAAGAGCAACAGAGAACAAAATAAACAAACAAACAAAGAGCGATACCACATAGCAACACCCAGGCCTGCCCATTGAGTTTTTAATATAAAGACTATTACATTGTTCATTTATTACCATTTTCAGGCAGCAGGTCAAAACTTAGAAACTACCAAAACATGCTCACACCACTTTTTCTATCCCTACCATATACAAACTGCTCCATGGTTGAATAAGTAAGAATATTTAGGAAAAGGCCCATCAAAAAGCAATGATTGGACATGCTATAAATATAATATTATAGAATTTTAAAAAAGAAACAGAGAATGGAATCATATTTGAATTATTTGTTTAGGATGATCTTTTGAGTTGGATGTGTTTTATTTTCCTTAGTTAAATTAGACATCTGTCTGCCACTAAGATTTTGTGTGACAATAATTTAAATATTGTAGTGGTAATAGGATGGGGGGAAGACAAAAGGAGGGAAGGGAAAAGGGAGAAAAAATGCAAGTTAGTTATATTATTAGTGTCTCTTAGTTCCTAGAAAAGAAAAGTTTGTGCTAATATCAATTGGAGAAATTTTTATGCCCATAGTTTGTATTCCAAATAATTATTTTAAAGATAACAGTATGCTATGTATTAACTATTGTTATTCTACTATTAGCTTGTTATGAAAGTTTGTATTATCTTTTATCTATAAAGTAAAAAGGAATTGTAATGATTTTCTGAGTTGCTAAAGACAGAGTAGTAAAAGACATTGAATTTTTCAAAGCCATGTGAATTTTATTTGAACTGAAATTAGTAACCAAACTATTTCTCTCATTTATATATCTTAGAATTGTTTTGAAGCCTTATATTTTACTATTTTATGAAAATACTAAGATGAGTTGTCATTTTTAAGCTAATTAATCAAAGAGAAGAAATACAAATACAGTTAAGTTTAACAGTTACTTGCTTGAACCAACACAAAGGGAGAAAAGTTGGTGGCTCTCTACGCCAAACCAAGTGGAAAACAGCTGTCTCCCCATCACTCTGTCATTTCAATTGTGTCTTCATAGCACGTAAGAAAATGCATTGGGTTGCATGACCTAACTATGTGGGTGGTACATCTGCAGTATGACCTTGGGCAAAATCTAAAAGAATGTAACATCTGGAAAACAATATTGACTTTACAGACATGGAAAAGATTTCAAATTAATATGATAAAACATATTCTCCTTGTCACAGAAATCAATTTACACACTGCAAAACTAATTCTATGGAGAAAGATCAACATAAGAGAATCTCAGTGTGGGAAACAATAGGGAAAAAAAATAGGATGGACCAAAAGGAACATCTTTTTATTAAGTAAGTAAGGATTGACATCTGATAAAAAATTAAAAACAGTAATTTACATTTCTCCATTCTTTTCCTGTTGTGCATCCAAACAAGAATTCTGTGAATGTATCACAATATAACAATATGAACACTATATAGTCAGATTTCATAATACCAGAAAAGAATCTTGTTCACAATATATGGTCATTTCTGATTGTTAGAGAAATGTATATAGACAGTGCCCAGGTATTAGCTTTAGAATTGACACTTTCCTCTCCTTTTCAGGACTGAGATGTCACCGCTACCTCTAGTGTCCTATGAAAACATCACAAATCAAATGAAAAGGAGAAGGCTTGGCAGAATCAAGACCCTGACAAAATAAGCAGCATTGTGGTCTTTCCAAAAATTTGCTTAACAGAAAGAAAAAACATGGAGAAAAAGATACTTAAATTTCACTTGCTGAAAATAGGATAACATAATTGATTGCACTGTGGATAATTATCACATACTTATTGACCTTTTCATGGTCTCCAAAAGCTTGTGCCATTTTCTCTCCTAAGTCTAGATTACAAAATTCTTTTAAGTGGCTTCTAACCAGATATCTATTTTATTTGAGTTTTTTATGCCTAGTTTTTTTTATTGTAGTAGACAGCTCTTATCACAATGATAAGTATACCCATTGGCAGAAATTTTAGAAAATTCATTTACTCTCAAAGCAAATGAACTACTATAAATCTGTATCTTGTGGAAAAACCTTCTGGTTAATAGGACTAAAATATTTTTATCAGTGATGAAGAATAATTTTTTAAACAAAAATCAAACTACACTATGCATTTTTTCCACTCAGTATGCAATGTTCAATATTCAATAGTTTCGATCCAACTAGCCAGGCTTTCTGGTAAGCTGTGCAGACCATGAGGGACCCTGGAAGACAAGGAAAAGTCAGCAACTCCCAAGAATCAGCCATGCTGGGACTGGGAGGAGCTGAACAAGGATTCAACTAGCCAGTCTTTCTGGTGAGCTGCACAGACCATGTGGGACCCAGGAAAAGAAAAAAGTCAGTGTCTCCTGTAAGCCTACCAGCATGCAGACTGAAAATCACCAAACCCTCTCACCCCATAAACCACCAGTTGGTTTGGAGGTCAACCTGAGATGATAGCAATTGAGGTACAAAAAGCACCTGAAGGATTGTATTGTTAGGTTGAATTTACAGGCATGGGGTTGACAGTCTGAGCATGTACAGGAAGGATAACAGTATGCAATATGGTAAATATGGGGTTTTTTTTCTGTCTTGTTTTTAAAGTCTAATAATGTTCTCACTCTTTTGTTTTATTCTTAATAATTTTTTTTTTGCTTTACTCAATATTCTGTTTTGCTTGGTTTTATTCTGTTTTGTTTTGGTCTGATTTTGCTATAACTGATGGGATGGAAAACTACTGTGAAGATAACAAGATATACTATAGTAGTCATTGTTGTTTTCCCATTACCCTGCTTTCATATTCTGTACCAATTTCACTGCTGTGTTTTGATTGGATTTATTCTGTTTTGTTTTGTTGGGTTTTACTATCTTTAAAATAAAAAAAAATGTATTCAATGGTTTCACAACATACTTTTTTCCATTTTATTTTAGAGACAATAAAACCAAGCAAAATAAAACAGAATAAAGCTGATCAAAACAAGACAGTGTAAGTGACATAGGACTTCAAAACAAGATAACAGGAAATCAACAATGGTTACCATCATGCCTCTTGCTGTCTTCAAAATAACTGCCCATACTTTCACACATAGTAAAATCAAACAAAGCAGAAACAGAATAGAACCAATAGAACAAAACAATGAATGCAATACAGAACTTCAATACAAGATAATAGTAAATCCAAAATGGCTACCCTAATATATCTTGTTAACTTTGAAATAGCTGCCCATGCCCTCAGAGACAACAAAATAAAACAAGGTAAAACAATAAATCAACCAAACAAAATATTGAGAATGATACAGTATTTAAAACAACATAACAGGGAATTAACAATGACCACCACCTCCAGAAGGAGATCCTTCATACATGCTACATTGTGTATTGTTATCCTCTGAAAATATGATCAGACTACTGGTTTTAGGCCTGCAACGTCAGTGAAACACTAGACACTACAAGCATTAAGTTGTATTTTACTTCATTAGCTATCATCACAGCCTGTGTTTTCCCAGATCAGTTAGTCACTTATGGGTGGTAGGGGGGCAGGAACATTGGCTCTTCTTGTCTCCCTGCCTATGTGCCAGAAGGGACTGATGTCTGGCTCTCCCCTAGTCAGCCGGCACATGTGTCAACTCACAGGTGGTCTTAGCTTATTGTTAGTTTCTTGTTCTCCTCCGACACATTCTGCTAATGGTGCTGACTCACAGGAGAGGGCTGGCATCTGGCTTTCCCCCAGTCGGCCCATGCATGGCGCCAACTCACAGGAGACCTTCTCTATTTTAAATTAAAGAAAAACTGTCTAAAATTTTCTTTTTTTTCCCTTCTTCATTCATTTCTGTTAATTTAAATGAGCATAGAGTGACATTTCTTATGTTTGGGTTATTTCTTTACATATTTTCTAAACCAAGCAAGAAAGGACTTGCCCGCTCAACTATTGCTCTTCTCATAGGATTTATAGGTTAGTCAACATTTTCCCCTTACAGAAGAAACAACTGATTTATTTTATATAATAAAAAAATTTTAGATATATGCAGTCAGTTAAAATGATTCTACACTAGAAATACTGAGTTCTTTATTATAATTATAATCATAATAATATCACATATTGTCTCAAAGACAAACTACACCATGAAGTGCCTCCTAAAATATTTATTTCCTACACTAGGCTTAAAAACTTAATTTTTTTAATATGAAGTAACTATGGATTCAGAAAGTTGCAAAAGTAGTAATGAGAGTTCCCTTGTATCCTTCATCTAGTTTCTCCGAATGGCCACATGTAGCAAAATTATAATAACATATCAGGCCCTAGGAATTAACCTTGTACAACACACATGTGTGGGAGTAGGTGAACAGGTGGCCCTGCCACATGTTTGACCCTATAGGGATCACAGCAATCAGGACACTTTTTGGCTACACAAAGAAAGTTGCTATGTACATTCATGTATAGGTTTCTGCACCTATTTAGTTTTTATTTTCCTGGAATAAATTCACAAGAGTGAAATTGCTGGATTCTATGGTGAGTGTATGTCTAATATTTAAGAATAAACTGCGGGAGATCTAGCTCAGTGGCCTAAGCACCTGCCTGGCAATGCGAGGTCATGAGTTCAATCCCTGGTGCCACAAAAAAAAAAGCAAAAAAGAAACAAAAACAAAACAAACAAACAAACAAAAAAAAGAATCAACTGTCAAATATTTTCAAGGACTGTTCCATTTTACATTCTCATCAGTAATTTATGAGATACAAGTTCTTCACAACTTGCCAGTATTTTTATCTGTATTTTCTATTTTAGACCTTTTGAAACACTTGTGATAATATCTTGTTTATCCTACTTTACATTTCCTTTAATGACCAGGGATGCCAACTACTTTTTTATGTGCTTATTTTCCATTTAAACATGCTTTTGTGGAAATATGCCTTTATGACTTTCTGCTCATTTTCTAATCGGAATATATAGTTTAATTGTAGAAATTTGAGAGTTCTTTGTATTTTCTAGATGTAAGTCATTTGACAAATGTATAGTTCACAAATATTGTCTCACAGTCTGTAACTCGTATTTTTAAGTTATTGAATAGAGTCTTGCAAAATAAAATATCTTAATTTTAATGAAATCCAACTAATCATTTTTTTCTCCTTTGAATCATTTGGATTCTAAAATTTTTTGGATGTATATCTAGAAAGTTTTCAAAGAGCCCTACAATTTCATGTTTTTTTCCCCAGGTTATCTTTTAAGGGTTTTTAAATTTCACATTTAACAGTTCAGCATGTGATTTACTTTAAATGAAATTTTTAATAAGTTTTAAAATTTGGTAAAGGCTTATTTATTTATGAATGTTTATGTATGTGTGTGTGTGTGTGTTTTGAGCAGAATATATTTATTGAGAGAAAGCTTCTGTCTGAAAGAGAGACAGAAGGGGTCCCCAGTGGGTTGCCCAATATGTGTGTTGTTTTATCTCTGGCCATTCAACATTTTATCATCCTTTTGTGAAGAAGCTTCAACTTTTGAGTTGCTTTTCCACCTTTTTAAAGAAAAATGAGCTGGCTATATTTCTAGGAGAGCCATTTCTTCATCTTCCATTCTGATTTGCTGATCTATGTCTTATGGTTAATCCATTGTGTCAACTTGAGAAGTTTAGTAGTTTAACTGAGAGACTCAGCAGGGAGTCAAGGTTCTTTGTAAATATCCTCATCCTGTGTGATGGAGAGCAAGGACATTTTGTGTTATACCCACCCTAAAGGTGGGGGGCGCTGGCCTGTGTACAATTTAAGGGTAGAGAAGAGGCTTGCATTTTTGCTCTTTTGCTCTGGCTGCTGCCTTGAAGTGCTGTCCCTGTGTCATGCCATCCTGCCTTGGACCCAGCTGATTATGGACTGAAATCTCCAGAAACTGTGAGCTAAATAAACCTTTCCTTGCTTCACTTTGGGTGTCAGGTGTTTGTCTCAGCAATGAAGAAAAGTGACCAAAACGCTATGTTTCTGACTCTTTGCCAGTGGCACATAATCCTGATTACTATAGTTATATGATACTTCTTGAAACATGGTCCTTACCACTTTTCCTACCATTTTCCTATTCCTATAACTTTCTCTCCATTATCAAAATTATTTTAGCCATTCTAGTTTGTCTTTCTAACTAAATTTTAAAATAATCTTACACACTTCTACAAAACTCTTTCCAGGGATATTGAAACAGCATAAAACACTTTATCTTTATCTTTATGTATCACTTCTTGGGCTTTTAGCTAAGATCAAGTATGTATCTGTATGTTTGTATATATGTACATACTTATTTGGGTATATACTTTTAGGAGAGAATTAACAAGTTAGCTTTTAAATCTTCCAATAAATAAACAAGTTATATTCTTTTACTTATGCAGACCTACTTTCACTTCTTTCATGTGTGTTTTATGATTTACATGTTAGCATACAAAATCATGCATATGTTTCGATAGGCTTATGACAATTTCATTTTTGTTGAGTGAGTGGAAATGCTATTTTATTTTTTATTTTAGTTTTCACATTTACCATATTTCATTTATATCTTGTCATTTGTTTCAATCATGTTACTAATTGTTTGTTGAAGCATTTTTATGATGGGTACTTTAAAATATTTGTCGAATAATTCTAACATCTGTGTCATCTCCATGTTGGCATCTGTTGATTGATTTTTGTTTTTCAAATGTAATGTTTCTAGTTTATGATGAAAGATTTTGTTTTCCACTGAATCATGAACATGCAGGAGGATTATGTTAGGTGACTATAAATTTTCTTTAAATAGTGTGTTATAGAGGCTCCTCATGCTGACTATTGTGAAAGGAAGACAGTCAAAATTTTGTCACATCAGAGTCGAAGCCCACTTCCATATGAGCCCCTATTGGCAGTAGTAGTGAGGGCACTTAACCCTACTTCTGAGTGGAGGTAAAAATTTAGGTTTGCCACTAAGTCTCACTGCTACTAACCTGGTTGCAAGCAGGAGGAACTCCCGTTGCTCTTTCCCATGTGGCCTTTGCTGGCACTGCAGTGAAATGGGTGACTCTACTGTTTATAGGTGGTGAAATGCTCAATTTTCCATTTATTTTCTAAACAACACAATGTAGAGATAGCAGGGGCTCCTCATCACAGGCAAGTCAAGATACAAGTCCAGATTTCCCATATAGTCTCTACTGACATCATTTTGGGACACTATTTTTTTTTTATTACTCAGCAGGTATAAAAATCCTAGTTCTTTCACAACACTATCCTACTGCTGAGGTGAAAGGTGACTCAACGTGTGGTAAAATGAAACATCTAAACTTTGCTACTTCAGAGAATAGCAAGAGGGGCTAAAGGCTAAAACACTAGTAATCAAGTTAACAATACAGGCTGAAGGTGGTGACGTATTTTCTGTAGTGTTTGGCTTGAAGGTAATGATAATGAGTATGGTCTATATTTTCTGCTTCATCAAGCTGTACCTTTCCCTGATGTTTGGTTACATGGACCATATTTCTTGAGAAATTTTGTGTTGTACTCACCTGTATTTCCTAGTTGCCAATTTCTCCCATCCCCAGATTATATATATATATATATATATATATATCCTAAAAAGAGATATTTAACCATTATTCCATTTATTACTTCATTCATTGAAAGAGAAAAAACTTATGAGTACTTTAAAAACTTGAATATTGGGAGGAAAAAATCTTATTATATAAGGTGGCATTCTATTATAAGGTAACCGTTAGGTTTATTGTGCACAATAAAGTGGCAAAAAGAAAAAGATGTCTTTATTGAGGAAGCAGAGAGGAGTGTACAGCTCACTGGGGATATTCAACTTTTTCTGGCTGGAGACAAAGGTGAGCTGAGATATATATATATATGTATTCTGGCCAGAGGTGGAGTTTGGGGGTGGGTGTTGATGATGTATTAGTGACTAACTGGAGTTTTCTTCACAAGCAGGGGGAAAAAGGAAGAGGAAGTTGTAATCAGAGGGAGCAGAGGGGAGAAGAAGGAGGAAGTGGTCATCAGAAAATAAACTGTTGTTTTGGCCTTCAGTCATGTTAGACCACCACCATAATGTTCAGCAGAAACCTTTCAGTAAGGACGAAAGGTTTGAATCCTCTCCAACAAGTCCTTAAGAGTAGTCTTTAGTGAGATAGACACATGGTTGGTTCATTTGTTTTTAAACAGGCTTCCATTTTTAAAAGATGATGTCTTCCAATTACTGTAGTAATGAGTCATCATCTGTCGTCTATATTTAATTGGAAAAACTGCTGTATCAGTCTAACTGAACCATCTGGACCAATCTTTACTATTACATTAAGTAGCTTTTGGAGAATTATTTAGAGAAATTTAGTACATGACTTTCTATTTCTTTGTCTCTTTTGAGGAATATTTTCCTGACCGAGAAGTTCACATATATTCTTTTAAATTAATCTGAATTGCACTTGCAATGGAGCAAAGACTTTTTTTCTCTTGCTAAATTAAGACTTAAAGCTGAAAATATAAACAAAGTTGTAGAGATATAGTCTTTTCTGTTTTTTATTAATACATGTTTACAGTACATAATGATTACATTCATCACAGGGAGTTGGCACATGTACATAACACATTATAGTTCCTTTCCTCTTCCCTCATCTTTTGGTTCCTCATCCTTTTGCAAAACTTTCATGTCCCTCTTTCCTATTTAATTTATTTGCACTTCAGCTTTCTCATAAAAGAGAAACCACAAGATATGCAAGTTCATGTATCTGATTTATTTCACTTAATATTATAGTCTCAAGGTGCATCCATTTTCTTCTTTTTTTTAAGATTTGACAACATACAGTTATTTGTAGGTATCACATAAAGAACTTGCTAATGTTTTCAGTTATATGAAGAAAATAAACTAAAATGTTGCAACTGGAATCTACCAAGGAGAAGGTATAACAAATAGGTTCTATGTCATACTATATTTAGGAAGCCCCAGAGTTCCATGGAGATCAAAACATAAATTTTTGCTGAAAAAACATATTATGAGCCATTTTACTTGAATATCATGTAAATTATCTTAAAAGTAGACATGCCATAATATATACTACCTTAGTGATTCTTATACACTGCAAGGTTGGGTGAGTCTAAAATAAAGAACAAAAGGAAAGATCTGGGAATAAAAGCCGTTCTTCCTTGAAGAAAACTCTGTGATCTAAATATGATCTAAGATGAAAAGGAAATTAAATAATTATTTTTAGGTAAAGGAGTAAAAGAGATGGTGGATCAACTACTCCAAAACTGGAAACTTTTTGAGACGAATTTCATAGTTCCACAGGTATATTTGGTTCAAGTCATATTTCTAGAGTTATAAAAAAGGAAGAGTTAATTCCTTTCAATATTTTAAACTTTGTCTATACTCTTTCCAAAGTTGAAGGTACACAGTTTTATGCAGATGATTCATTTATTGATGTATCTACCTACCATATATTAATTTTAATTTAAATATTTTCATATTTGTCTAAAGTATTAATTTAAACTCAGGGAACTAAACATGGAAACGATCCCTGTGTATAAATAATATTTCCAATATAATCTAGTACTTCATTCAATGTTTTCTCACTTATATCTCTATCTATTTATCTATCTATCTATCTATCCATTTATCTGTTTTAAGCTTGTGTCTAATAAACATGCTACTTAGTTGTATAGTTTTCTGTGAAAGTACAAAGACTTTTTATAACATCTTTGTTTCACTTAGAGTTCCCTCATTTAAGTTACATTTTGTATTCATATATATGTTAGGGTATTTCTACTCACATCAAACCAATAAACTCTAAGAAAATAATATAAATACAAAGTAACACATTCGATGGCATAGTATTTTTTAAGGAAAGGATGTGGCACTTTGGGTAATTGTTTATATGATATCCGAGATTATTCTAATGATGTAGTAATGAACTCTGTGGTCAATTTTATAAATTCAAAAAATCTGAACACTTCTCGCTGACTTTTACCTAGTTACCTTTATGCCAGTATGCCATTTCTATTCTTTTTGTATTTTGAGAAATGGAGCTACCTTCTGCACCTCTAGAAGTATAGAAAAAAACTATTGAAATAGGTAACAATGCATTTACTGATAAATTTCACAGAATGGGAGGGGCACAACTTATAAACAAAATTAAATTATGTAATTTTGAAAAGTGTTTCATTCATTTCCAAAAATATAATGCGCTTGTGCTTGTGCAGGAGTAGAAATAAAGCTTAGCTCTTTAAGGTATTAATATTTCAAGTTTAGGACTGTGAAACATCTGAGACGCAGCTGATTACTTTTTTTAAAGTCTTTTGTCTTTGTTCAGTTAGTCCTACAAATAGTAAATTACTCATAGTACACATTTATCATATGCTAGCAGTCTGCCTGAATAACCTAGTTACAAAGAAGTGAGCAGAAAAGATAGGTCAAGTGAACATTGGGGAAATATTAGCCAAATGATACGCATTTTCTTTCAGAATTTCAACATTTAAGTATTAAAAATCACTTCTATTTATAAAGTTTTTTTAGGCTTTTTCCCCTCTAAAATATTTTAGAAATGTACTCACTTGAAAAGTCAAAGAAATAATATTTAAAATAAAAGTATATATAACTGCACCAGTACCTTTTAAAGGCTTCTAGTCTAGTTGTTAGCAGGTTCTTTCAACTAAAGTGAAGTTCTATGTTTAACCATTTCTAACAATTTAATTTTAGTTCATTAATTTATTCATGTATTATGACTAGCTGTCTGAAAGTGTACAAAAAGTCATTGCTATGTCAGGGAGAAAAGAACAGTCCTCTCAAAAACTGATATTCTTGATTAGACTGAATTTTCAATATTAATTAATTGATGTTTATATGCATGTTGTCAAGCATTTTTCTCAAGGACTCCATAGATACAAACTCACCCAATGATCAAAATACTGCAATGCTGTGAAATTATAGACTTTGATATCTTCATTTTAGAAATGAGAATGTTAATCTATGGGGAAGTTCATGTAAATTTATTAAGGTCACATAATTACCAATTTCCAGAATAAGAAGTCCAACTCAGGACTGAGTCTGGAGCTGAAGATCTGAACCACTCATAGAGAAGGTATCATTGTACTTGTGTTTGCTTTTAAATGTGTTATTGAAGTAAAAACAAGATCTCACCTGACTACTGTGCAGCAGATATTCTATTAAGATAATTCATGGCATTTTGCAAAGATAAAAGTAAAATGAGATTAATGGAAATTTCCCTGAATGAGTTGGCCTTGAGCCAATTCAAGTTTCAGAAAGAATGTGAATGATTCAGCCTCTGCTTTATAACTGAGATCCTGAAATAGCTCTGAATCTTACAGAGAACTAAAGCATATTCTCTAGCAGACAATACGCAGTATTGAGATTCCATTGAGCCATATAGAAATGGAAAATTATGCAATAATTTTAACTTCTTTTGAAATAAAAATGTTTCCAAAAATATAAGTTGTGCTTGTGTTTATTTGTTGTCATCCAGTGGTTTATCTAAAGCTCTTTTATGATCATTATCTTCCAATGTATTTCTCATGTTAAAAAGGAAATGTGTTTTCCAGTAAAGTAATAATGCCCCATAGTAAAGGAAAATGATCGTGAATATACTTGATAGGGTCATTGGAGAAGAGAATATAGGAGCATACATTTTCTACCAGTTTTGAGTAAAAACAACCATGTCCTACTAATAGAAACTCTTATCAGGACCCTTCCTTAATAGAAATATATCCAAGATGTTCCTGGAGTTCATTTGACTCTGAACACAAGTAACAAATCACCAGTTGTGGTTTTCTGACTTTTCTGAGCAGAAAGGGAAGGGGCAAATCAAATAGATTTTTATGATGTCAACTGAACCAGAAATTCCTTTTCACGCAGAGCCTACTTTTGATGATTCTTAATCATACATTCCTGCACAGAATGCAAAGAAATAGCAAGTGTCTTTAATGGAAACTATGACTTAGAATTCAGAACATTTACATTTATCCTTGCGCAATTTAGGAGAAACTTGATTGAATGCATTAAAAAACAGCACAATATAGAAGATTTAAAGAACAGATTTTACTAGAAATTCTATTTTCTTTTGCTGACATGCCAGTGAGGTGAGAGAGCACCATGACTAAACTGAACAAGAATTCAAGGAACAGTGAAAAACAATAATAAAAAATATCAATCATTGATCTAAAATTTTTGTCTCTTGAGAAAATGCCAACTTTCATGTGCATGTCACTTAAATTAAAATGTAGATTTATGCATTATACTGAAAGTACCTATCACTCTAACAAAAATTTAGAATGTGAATTAGAACTGTTTGGAAATGCTTTATATTGTTAAAGCCTCAAGAAACTGAAATTCTTTTAAACTAACATCTTTTGCCAGTAATATTATCTATACTAATGCCAGCATTCTTCTTCTATACTTCAGAATGAGAATATGCCCTCTTATGTTCTGTTATTGAGGTCTATTTATTGATTCCCCAAGCATTGTTACTACTACATAATCTTTATCAAAGCACACTGTGAAGAAAAACTATTCTAAAAGAGAAAAGCTACAGATCTGACAATTATGTAATTTTCAAACATCCTGAGCTATTCCAGTATTGTCTCCATTTAGTATAATTTGACTTTTACAAAACTCAGTTTACAATTCTTTATATAGTTACTTGAATTTTAACTCTTTCATCACATGCCATATTTTCTCTATGTGTAAAACTGGAAATGGGGAGTTTGTAGACTTAGGTAATCACACACATATCTGGGATAAAAATGCAATGGTTTCCTTGGGCTTATAACAAATTCACTATAGTGAGAAAGAGCTGATACACAGTAAGCATTCAATGAATGTTTTAGGAAGTTGAAAAGTTCTTTATATAAACTTGCCAGTGATGGTTGAAAAAATGTTAATTTGTTAATTATTCAATTAATTTTAGAATTTTAGCTCATTTGAAAAGTATTATCAAATGTTTCTTTTTTACTTTACTTCCCTTGCCATCATTTCTCCTTATTCATATAATTTCTCTGACATAAATCTGTCTTCTTGTCTCATATAATTTTCAAACAAGAATTTATAAATGCAATTTGACAACTTTTAGTCTCTGTCAATTCATTTTTCTTTTAATTCTTCTGTCTTATTCAGTCTCACTATACATATACATATGAGCACATTCTTAACCCTTTTTCTTCCTTGAAAGGCTAATTAAATTTTTCTTCTCTCTAGAGAAGATCTCTTCAAGGTCTACGAGTAAAAAATGAAGAAAACATGAGAAAGACAAATCAAGAAGAATAAAGCAAAGAGAAAGCCATAGAAGAGACAAAAAGGAGGGAAAGACTTCGTTAAAATAGAAGGCTTAAGACAGTCAGTGCTTCAGAGAACTGAGATAAGCAACAGTAGGGTATATTTTTTAAATTGAGATTGTCTTGATTAATCAAGGAATTGTCCATGACCTCTTTCATGTGAGGATATTCATCGGAAATTTGGTTGCCAGTAAGGCAGAAATAAAAAACATTTTCCTGAAAAATACTTTTCTGTAGCTTTATACTTAGGCTCTCAACCTAATTAGTAGTGGATTGAATAATCACCCTCCTCAAAAGATACATCCACATCCTACTCTCCAGAACTTTCTTTTATGGGACTTTATTTGGGAGCAAAAGCACTTTGCATATGTAATTAAGGTAAAGATTTTTTTTTTGAGATGACCTTATCTTGGATTTCCCAGGTTGATCTCATTTCCAAATACAAATGTCCTTAGAAGACACTGATAATAGCCATGGATTACAAGAAAAGGCCATGTGACAAGAGGAACAGACATTGCAGTTGCACAATCCCAAGTGAAGGAATACATGAACCCTGCAGAAAGAAGAGGCAAGAAAGGTTTCTATTCTAAAGGCTTCAGAGAGAGAGAGTCTGTGTGACCTTACTGACACATGAAGTTTGGACTTCTGACATTCAGAATTATGACAGAATGAATTTTTGCTGTTTTAAGCCAACACATTAAATTTAAATTATAAATCAACCTAGGAAATGAATTAGTAACAAACAGTAACAGGGTTTACACTGCTGCTTTAGTGCTGTAGTATAAAACCAGGAAATTGTGGAAATTGCCATACACATTTTCTTCCTACCCATATTTTTTTTAAAAGTATTACCAAATTTGGAGAGGTTGCATTCCCTAACACTCTCTCTCTCTCATATGAGTAGTTTCACATGTGTGTACACTAGAAGAAAATAAGGTTACAAAACAATTGAACAGACAGAGGTAAAGAAGGCATTATAATCTAAAATGTGGACATTGCCATATTATCTTTGAACCCATTTGATATCTCTCAATACAGAATAGAAACTTATTGAAAATATTTTCCACTTTATTACACTTGAAAGATCACTTGTGAATGATGATTACATTCACTGTATGCTGAAGTAAGTCATATTATATATTTCTGCTTAGAAAAGGACAAAAACATAATCAGTGTTATAAAAGTAAGTTAGTAAATAATGCTTGAAGTTCTTTTTTATCAGCCACTTTTTATTTATTTATTTTTTTATTTTAAAGAGAATAGAACAAAACAAAACAAAACAGAATAGAGTCAAACATAACATAGCATTTCAGAACAGAACACTGCAATCAATACAGGTATTCAAAACATAACAACAGGAGATTAACAATGGCTACCCTAGTGTCTCTGGCCTTCTTCGAAATGGTTGTTCATACATTCACAGACAATAAACTCAAACAAAACAAAATAATATAAAACCAGATAAAACAAAAGAGTGAAAGCCTTACAGGCCTTCAAATCAGACAATAAGAAACCAACAATGGTTACCTTAGTGTCCCCTGTTTTCTTCAAAAGAACTGTTCCTATCTTCTCACATATTGCAATCAAATAATAGAAAAGAGACTTAAACCAATCAAATCAAAGAGTAAAAGCACCATTTCACTTCAGAATCTTTCCCCCATATTTATTGGGAATTTTATATATTGTTGAGTCTTTCAATTTTTTACACTAGGGAGACGATGCAGTGTTTACACATGTGAGTTTGGTTTATTTCACTTATGAGTATGGTCTCAACTCACATCCATTTACCTTTAAAGGCCTTAATGTGATCCTTCTTTATAGCTGAATAGTACTCCACTGTATAAAAGTACCACATCTTTTTTTTCCATTCCTCAGTTGATGGGTATTTGGGTTGTTTCCAAGATTTGGCTATTGCAAATTGTGCTGCTGTAAACATGGGTGCACATATATCACTGTGGTATGATGATTTCACTTCTTCTGGGAATATGCCCAAAAGTGGAATAGCTGTGTCAAATGGGACCTCCCATCCTAGCTCTTTGAGGTACCTCCAGACTGATTTCCACAATGGCTGCACCATTCTACACTTCCACCAACAGTGGAGTTCTCCTTTTTCCCCACAGCCTTTCCAGGTTTTGTTGGTGGTGATTTTCTTGATCCTGGCCATTCTTTCCACAGTGAGATGGAACCTCAGAGTTGTTTTAATTTGCATTTCTCTAATGACCAATGATGCTGAACATTTTTTCATGGATTTATTAGCCATTCATATTTGTTCAGCTGAGAAGTGTGTTTTCATCTCAGATACACATTTCAGAATTGGGTCTTTGAATTTCGAGGGCCTGATATTTTTTAATTCTTTATATGTTCTAGATAGAAGACCTTTGTCTGAAAGACAGTTGACTAAGATTTTTTTCCCAACTTGTGGGTTTTCTTTTCACTCTGTTGGAGATTTCTTTTGACATGCAAAAACTTTTTAACAAGACAATATCCCAGTTGTTGATTCTAGGAAGTGTTTCTTGTGCAGTTTGACTTTTGTTCATGAATTCTCCACCTACCCCTATGTCTTCAAGATTTCTACCTACTTTGTTTTCCAGCAGATTTAGTGTTTCTGTTTTAATGTTTAGATCTTTGATCCATTTTGACTTTATGTTATGGTTTGTATATAGATGGCCCCCCCAAGCCTTAGGTAGTCATAAAAGCGGCTAAATCTAACATTTATGATTGATTCGGTGTGTAGCACTGGGATTGGCGGTGTGAGTTCTGCACCCACCCCAGGGTGGAGCCGACATACAATGTAAGGTCGGAATGGGGGCAGGTTCTCTCTCTTTGGCATGGTTTGCTCTTGCCGCTTGTAGCCACCATGAACAGCAGGGCCTCAGCCATGCCACCCTGCTTTGAAGACAGCTAAACATAGACTAAAAGCCCCAAAACTGTAAGCTAAATAAACCTCTCCTTCCTTCACTACAGGCATCAGGTATTTTGTCTCAGCAATGAGAGAAAAAGTAACTAAGACAAAATTTGGTACCAGTGGAGTGGGGTCATTGCTGTGACTGTACCTGACCATGTGGTTCAAGAGCCTTTGGGAATGGCTTGTGGGAAGAATTTGGAAAGGTTTGGAGATGTTGCCTGAAATAGAAGCCCTGGAACAGATTAGGCTGTTCTGTAGGGGAGATTCAGGTTAGAGCTCAATAGACCAAAAGGCTGATAGAAAGCCTGCCTGTGAAGACAAGGCTCTGGAGGTTTCTGCTGGAAAGGACTGCATTGGGTGTTGGACTCCAGTTGATGTATGTTATGGCTTGGCAGAAAGTTTGTCTGCATTCTGCTCATGTCCAGAGACTTTGTGTGAGACTGAGATTAAGGGCAATGGCCTGATTAATCTGGCAAAGGAAATTTCAAGGCAGTCAAATGTTGAGGCAATGGCATGGCTACTGTTGGGGGCTTTTAGCCAGATTTATGTTGGAAATCAAGAGCAAAGAGGCCAGCATGGTGATTTAAAATGTGAGTTTGGTTGGAAAGCTGTAGACTATAAAGATAGAACTAAAACTTT
>RJWT010010029.1:0-24610 GCA_004365215.1 Cuniculus paca | reverse complement strand
GGGCGAATTGCTCTAGCTACCAGTAAACAGTACAGCCTCTGCGAGACTGAGTCACTGAGCCGCTGGCCCAAACACCTGTTCCTTTGGTGGTGGTTTCCCTAGATACCCAGGAGAGAGATCAGGGCAGTTACATTTGCTGTCCAGTTGGGACAGGCATACTCTTAATTGTGCTCTCACTTCTTCCTGCCTTTCTTGGGCCCTGAGGAACACATGAATTAGGTGAAGCACTTATTTTAAAACTATACATTACAGGATTTGCTAGAGAGAATAATTTCCCTCTGCCTAAGATGATTATATGATTACATTTCCTTTTTTATAGAACACATGACTGAACGTTGTGTTTGTTATGTAAATAACTTTTGTCCCTCCTCTACATTGCTCTCTGCACATTTGTGTTTGTTTCTTACTTTCTTTTCTGTCACCTTTTGTGTCTGCCACTTCTGCCTTCTGAGTTGCCTCTCTGCCTTGTGCACGTTTCTGCCTTAGTCTGTCACCTCCTTCTTGAAGCATTTGCTTATTGTATTTTCGCTCTTCACCTCAGCTTTCTGCTTCTGAAACTTCATCATTAAATGGTCATACCACCTACCTGGAAGTGGAGGGAAGTGTGACCATATATAAAATAAAGATGAGTTCATGTAAATAATGAAGGTACTAGTTTCAAATTTCAGCACTATTGGTTCAAACCACTGTTAAACCTGGGGGTATTTTTCTTTTATACTACTGCTATTATCAAACTCCTAATAATGTAATAAACAGCATTAAGAATTTTTTTATTTCATAAAAGTTTTCATTTTATTTGAAATGTATATTTCATTGAAAGTATTTATGTCAAGACTCTTGGACATGGCAAACAGTGTAATGTGATTTTTCTTAGTATTTAATCATACGGTTCATACCAGATAAAAGATATTTGGAGAATGTAAAAGTATCCAACCGTTTTTCCTGTTGGCACTTGTGGAAATTAGAGATCATAGAATGTAAGAAATCTTGTCAATCACCACAGAAATAAAGTGAATATTGGACCACTAACTTCCCTTTGGTGAGTGCACTTAAGTTAAAGACTGTATCTTCACTAACACAGTGTGACAGTATTCCTGAGTGACCTTTGGAACCTACTGGGCACTTCACAAAGTAAACAAAATTCCCCTTGCAGGTTCTGACAACTGCCAGGCATTTTGGGTGGTGAAGTAGGCCTGTTGGCAGAACATACTTCCCACGTGGCGTGCTCCTGAGTCTTGTGTTTGGCTAGGGTTCAGACAGACCGTGTCTGCCAGTAGAAACACTGTCCCTGTAATGGGTGAGATTCTTACATCATAAGAAGTTTCTGTCGAGGAGGAAGTCCAGTACCTAGGTACAGCCACAGCAAAACAGCACCCCTCCCACCCCCACTGATTCCCTACCACGCACATGCACAATTGCTTCATCGTCTTAAAGCCTTTGTGTATCTGATAATCAACTGCTTTAATTTTAAAAATGTTTTGACTCAGTACATGTGGAATGTGGTCTAGGATTCTGACTGTACCAGTAAAATAGTAAAAGTCTAAGAATTAAATTACAACCCCTGCCGTTTGTAGGTAAATGGAAGCAACTTGAGAACATAACGTGAAGTGAAATAAGTCAGACATGCTAGCTCAAACACTGATTTATTTCTCTTATATGAGAAATACTATCCAGTTTTATATAATATATATATATGTATATCTCTGCATACACACACAAATAAGACCAAAATAGAAGAGAGATAAATAGGAAGTCCAGATACTTCCGTAAATTACATATTTTGCTGTTTTTAAAAAATATTTCTGTATATGCTAATTTGTTTCATTTATACTAAAAATTTTAGTTCCTTGAAAAGAAAGTTCGTGTTATTATCTGTTTCTTTTTTGTAAGAATCTTTTTGGTTTATGCCTTGTACTGAGTAACTACTTTGAAGGTAATGATGTATAGTGTAATAGCTATTGTTATTTCATTATTTAGCTATGAAAAATAAAATAAAAAGAAGTTACTGTCCTCCCATCCCAAATAAAACTCTCTGTTTCTGTGTAGGAAATGAGAGTAGAAAAAAATTGATGTTGACTGGTTGATTGATTCAGTGGGGAGAGGTGTTGAGGGTTAAAACCAGGGCCTTCAGACTGAGCTACATCCCCAGCACTTTTTTAATTTTTTATTTTGAGCCAGTCACTAAGTTGCCCGGGCTGGGCTCAAACTTGCAGCCCTCCTACTCACCTTCCAGAGTGTTGGAATTACAGGCATGCGCTACCATGCCCAGCTATTAATTCACAAGAAAGAAAAAAATAATTGAGAATAAAACAAAATGTGCGCAATAGAAATAATGCTTACTTCTGTTCTCATTTTTGCCTTAACATTGAACAAGTTCATCTGTAGGACTTCCAGTAAGATATATGAATTTTTTTTAAGACACTAGGATTAGGCAGAATCTTTCTACTCTGCAACTATGAAGAAACTAGTGTATCTACTCTTCCTTTGATCATTCTCTCTATTATACCCTAGTTTTTATAGCATCCCTCACACTGTGCATAATATTCATACTTGATTATCTAATTATGGACTTGTCTTCCATGATTTTCCCATGACTACTATGCAAATGGAAAATTCCAGAATTCTTAATACTTGTGAAAATAAATTCATTCTACCTTCACTGTAGAGTGACCAAAATTGTCCTTAATGACAGATTTCACTGGCAAAATTTTATGTATATTGTGTTTATCCCACATATATACAGAATATGTTTAATATATAGCATGTAAAATCTCTAAAGCTATGGCTTGCCTGTTGACATAAAGTAATCTGTAGCCATGAAAGTTCCTTCTGTCTGGTAAAAAATGAGACTACGCTCATCATGTCCATTGTGTTGACTTTTCTATAATGTTCTTTAGGACTCCACAGTCATTTTAGCCCCTCATTCTGCAAATGGAGCTAAGACCATGGGAACCTGTAGATGCTGCTCAGAAAAAGGAGTGTTAAGAGAGATGTGACCAGATTAGCTAAATAGAAAACAATAGAAGGTGGCACATGAAGAAGGACCAGACTGTGACAAGGGGATATATGGGCAAGCTCCTGGCTTGGGGGCAGTGACTGGCATGCCTTGCTTCATATAAAGCAGTGGTAACTTTCTAGTTACAGAGCATTGTTTTTCTTTTATATAAATTAAGTACAAGTAACCTTTTGCTGCTTTAGCTGAAAGAGCTCTTATTTACCCTTCTGCCTTTCCTTTCTTCCCTAAAAAGGGGGTCTCAGCAGACAGAAAGTAGATGCAAAAGAAGTAGCATGAAGCCAGCTCTATTGTCTTTCTGTGCCACACTGAAAGATGTTACTGTTTTTGTTCCCTTCTTTTTCCCTGAATAGAGACTTCCTGGAATGAAACTCAAGACCATAACCTAGTATTACATTGGTAAAATGGTCTTATGGATCAGAGAGAATGATCGAATTCTAAATCAGATGCTATTTTATTGCTTTCTTGCTAGAATTCTTTCAGTCTACTAAATATAAGCCAAAGAAACAAAACCATCTTCTTTCCATCCTTTTAATGTATTTAACACCTTATAGCTCAGAGTTAGGGCCTGTGACTGCAGAGCTCACTGTTCCAATCAGATTTGTATGTCTCTCCTACAGTCTCTAGTTGAGCACTAGGTAGTGACTTAGAGAAAAAACCCAAAGATTCAAATAAGTGAAGGCAGGAGATGGATGCTGCATCTTTATTCTGAAACTGGGTCTTGGTCATTGATGTTTCAGAAACACACACACAAAACAAGCATTGATCACAGAGGTAGGGTTGGCAGCTAGGTATCTGAGAAAATCGAGACTAACAAAGAATGAGTAAAGGGACAAGAGCTTCAGCAGTCACAGGTTCATTTAATTAAATGCAGTTTATCAACCTAATATGTTAAAAACTATCTAATAGTGAGCTCCCAATTCCCATGCTCCTGCCTCCCTAATACTTAACCATTCTGGGTTAACTTTGTGTCAGTATGTTTACCACTGTTAACAAAATTAAGCCAAGTTGGACTGAGACTACCAGTTTCTCTGTCTGTTACAGATTAAAAACTGGTGGTCAGCTTAACACCAGCTGAATTGGATCAGCATGGTGCTGAGTGTAGATGGCCCACCTGAGGAAAGTTAGCAGTATAAAAAGAGATGTGGAGATGAAAAGTGTAGTGTTGTGGGTTCTCCTAAGTGTTGCTGTTGTCTGGAGCCATTGATTCTCCTGGAAGGGCTTGTCATGTTGGCTTCCCAGATATGAATTCAGCCATTATCATCAGAGGAGCTCAGGACCTTGTTGCTGAGAGTGGCTGCGGTTCACCTTAGGGAAGCTCTGGTCCTTAAGTTGAGCATCGCTTCCTGGCTCTGGAGGGGAAGGTGTGTGCTGTTTAATTTCCAGAAGTTTGTCACGCTGGCTTCCTGATACGAACTCAGCTGTTCTCAACATCGAAGGAGCTTGGGATCTCATTGTCACTGAGAATGGCTGTGGTACTTTTCAGGGCAGCCCTGGTCCTTATTTTGAGTGTCAGTTCTTGGCTCCAGTGCAGAACCCTCAACCTACTGGCACAGATCCTTCACCACATCGGCATAGATTTTCTAGCTTCCACTGCTGACCTTTGGGCCTTCTCAGTGTAGATCCATAAAACAGACTTGCATGAGTCATTGTCATAGGCTCTAGGCTTCCAGTTGGACTCATGGGAGACATTGTCCTAGGCTCTAGGTCTTTAGTGTGTGGACAGATTTCCTGCCCTTTTTTTTTTATTTTGAAAAGAATACAACCAAACAAAAAACAGAGTAATGTCAATCAAAACAAAGCAATGAACATGATACATGACTTTTAAACAGGGCAAAAAGCAATCGATAAGGCTACCATAATGCCTCTTGTTATCTGCAATATACCTGTCCTTTCTTATATTTAACTCTGGGTGACCATCATAAAATAATATTATAAACTCTGTGTCCTGTGTGTAATTGTCATCCTTGCAATCCGTGACTACAACACTGTCTTTTTGTACTGTGTTAACACCTTGGACAAGGATAAAATTGATAACCATGTTTCTTCATCGTTACCTCCTTTGCCTTTCCTCATCCAGCCTTGATACCTTATTACCCATTCACTTTTTTCTACTTAGTTTTTTAACAAAGGGACTGTTTCTTTTATGTAGCGGTGACTACATTGAATAGTCTTCTCAGAAACTAGCAGATTTGAGTCCAAGTTCATTTACATATCTGTATAGAAACAGCAGCAGAATGCATATAGTAATATTTAAGATGGTATAATAACATTCATTTAAGTTTTCAGGCCAAACCAGCACTATAAACTATGCTTTGTGTTTATTTTTCTCCATTATCTGTAACATGCATTAGGTCGCATGCATTTGGAGATAAGGGAGGTTACCATATTTAGTTGCATTTTGATTAACAAATGAAAAATTATATCTGTGATATACAACGTGATGCTTTGATGGATGTAGACATTGGGGCTGATTGGGTCAAACTTATTAACCTATCCAATGCCTCGAGTAATTATTTCTTTTGTAGTGAGAACACAGCAGTTTTCAAGTATGCACTATTGTCATCACCATGCCTTGCAGGAGATCTCCAGAACTGATTCATCCTGAGACTTTGTGCCCTCTAACATCTCTCTAATGCTTCACCAGCCTGCCCCCACAAGTTCATCCATGTTGTCCCAACTGATAGCCTTTCCTTCTTCACTAAGTGTAAAGATTATCCCACTGTTTATATACCACGTTTTATTTATTCATTCATTATTTGATGGATACTTAGGCCAATTCTGTATCTTGGTTTTAGTGACTAGTACTACAGCAGACTTGGAAGGGTGGGTGTCTCAGCATACTGATTCCATTTCCTTTGGGTATATATAGGATGACTGAAAAATATGGTATGGACCGGGGATATAGTTCAGTGGCATAAGCACCTGCCTGGTAAGTGCAAGGTCTCGAGTTCGATACAGCTAAGTGGTATAGGTGCCTGCCTGGCAAGCGCAATGTCCTGAGTTCGATGCCCAGTACCCCCAAAAAATATATGTGGTATGTATTTAAAATTTTTAAACTTCCATACTGTTTTCTGATTTGGTTGTACAGATTTACTTTCCACCAGTAGTGTACAAAAGTTCCTTTTTCTCTACACTCTTACTATCATCTGATTGATCATAACCATTCTAACAGGTCTGAGATGATATGTCACTGTGCTTTTACTTTGCATATCCCTGATGGCTATTGTTTTGAGTACCTTTTCATATTGGCCATCTGTGTGTCTTTTTTTTTGAGAAATGTGTCCTCAGATTCTTGTTTATTTTTTAATTGAATTGTTTCTTAAGAACTACTGAGTTCTCTAGATGCCTTGTCTGTTTTGGAAATTAATCCCTATCAGATGTATAGTTAGCACATGTTTGCTCCCATTTTATAGGTTGTCTCATTAGTCTTTTATTTCTTTACTGTGCAGAAGCTATTTACTTTGGTAAAATACCATTTATTTTTGCTTTTGTTGCTTATGTTATCTAGGTCTATCCAAGAAAATTCTCCTATGATCATTGTTAAGAAACGTTTCCTCTGTATTTTTTCTTCTAGTAGTCTTACAGTGTTGGGTCTTATGAAATCAACTCAAAAATGAAGTAAAGACATACATGTATTTAGGATGAGAAAAAGGACCATTTTTCTGTAGATAACTTTCCCACTACTGTACTATTCATTGATGAGACTATCCTTCTCCACTGTGCAGTTTTGTTTTGTCAAAGAGCAATTGACTGCTTGTATGTGGACTTATTTCTAGGCTCTCCCACCTGTACTGTTTGTCAGCATGTCTGTTTTCATGGTAGTACCTTTCTGTTCTGATTACTGAAGATTTGTAATATATTTTGAAATCAGAGACTGCATTACCGCTAACTTTGTTTCCTTTACTCAACAGTGTCTTGACTATTTGAGGTCATATGAAAAATGACACTGAAATTTTGAAAGGAATTACTGTATTACTTTGTGTAATATGTAATTTTAATAGTATTTATCCTTCCAATCAGTGAGCACCAGATACCTTACCACTTATTTATGTCTTCTTCAGTTTCTTTCATCAGTGTTTCAGTTTTCAGTGTAGAGATCTTTTTCTTCCTTCCTAAAGTTTATTCCCAAGTATTTTATTTTTTGATGCTATTATAAATGAGACTGTTTTCCTTCATTTCCTTTTCAGTTAGTTTATTGTTAACAAGAAACATTATTGATTTTTGGGTGTTGCTTTTGTATCCTGCCACATTGCTGAATTCATCTGTCAGTTCTACAGTTTTTGTGGTAGAATCTTTAGGGCTGTCAATAGATAAGATCATTTTGTCAACAAAGAAAATTTCACTTCATACATTCCTATTAAAATACCTAGTATTTATTTCTGTTACCTAGTTGTTCTCCTTAGTACTTCAGTACAATGTTGAAAAGAGGTGGTAAGAATGACATCCTTGTCTTTCATCCTAAAGGAAAATCTTAACAGTTTTTCACCACCGAGTATGATGTTAGCTATGGGCTTATCCTGTGTGGCCTTTGTGACATTGAGGTACAGTCCCTCTGTCCCTAATCTGTTGAAAGTTCTTCTCATG
Source organism: Cuniculus paca (assembly GCA_004365215.1). NCBI lineage: Eukaryota > Metazoa > Chordata > Mammalia > Rodentia > Cuniculidae > Cuniculus > Cuniculus paca. The sequence goes on along the minus strand of RJWT010010029.1, from coordinate 17,010 downwards.
AAAGGGTGTTGAATTTTGTCAAATGCTTTTTCTTCGTCTCTTGAAATGATCATACGCTTTTTATGTTTTATTCTAGCAATATAATTATCACATTTATTAATTTGCATATGTTCTTGCATCCCAAGGGTAAATCCCACTTGATCATAGTGAAGAACCCTTTTTATGTCTTTGTTGAAGAATGATTTGAATAACCAAACATAAACTAACTTGAAATATCGGGACTCAAGTGGTGTGTGGGGCAGATAAAGGTCTGTCCTGTCTGTTCACTTTAATTAACTGCTTCTAGACCAGCCATGTGCTTTTGGAATTGCTTATGGATCTTGCTTTTCATTTGGAAGTAAAGCAGCACAAGCAGAGAGGAAAGAAGTGTTCATACATAAGAGCTTAATGTGGTACGGATTCATTTTTCTGAAGACTGGAAACCAAAGCTCATAAGGTTGGTGAGCCTGTTGAGCTCATCTATAACTGTCGATAGGTAGATGAAAAAAAAATTAATGTTGATCATCCTGAACAGATGGTACCATCCTCCAGTTGCTGACTTCTTTTAATACCAGTTCCAGTGATTTCATCATCCTGTATTTAACACAGAATTCACCATACAGCCTGTTCTGTGTTAGGTCCTGTTCTCTTTCCTTTCACTACCACTCTTGTCAAAGTCCTAGCTTTAATAAGTAGAAAGCTGGAGATTAATTATAAGGTTTGATTTGCCTATTGTTGATTATGTCGAATAAATGAAAAATATCTTAGTTTTAAATTGTATTCTTATTCTCTTTATTTTGTTTATTTAGTACCTTTGGAATTGAAAAGCCTAAATGCAAACATTATTTTTTTGCATTAAATAGACTGATTGAACGAATACTATTTACAAAAGATTGTGGTACTGTGAGAGAAGGGTAAATGCCATTTAATCCTTGTTTTTAAATAGTGTTAACCAATGAGTTACAGAAGTGTACTATACTCTCAGGTATAATAATATCTGAAATTATAAATAACCAAGGCAGGCCAATTGAGAAACATGCTTTTCTTATCCAAACAAAATTCCTCATCTTTCTGTTATGCAGGAATAAATGCCAAGCACAAAAAAACTAATAAAATAGTTAAATCAAAAAGTGCTTAGTGTCCAGATGTCACTTATCAAGTACTTGGGAGCTATTGCAACTGGTATAATTATTAATATAGCACTTTTATCTACATTATTGCATTTAACACCATTAAATATGAACAATGAATTTAAAGATAGAGTATATACAACCCACATGTAGCATTTATATCAAGAGGCCTTACATATCATGACAAAAATGGCTTAATTTGGCAAAGGATATAAATTCACAGTTTATAAAGGAAGACTTCTGTCTTTGTTACTTTTCTTTGTTGCTGAGACAAACACCTGACACCCAAAATTAGGGAAGAAAAGGTTCATTTAGCTTACAGTTTCTGGAGATTTCAGTCCATAATCAGCTGGCTCCAAGGCAGGGTGGCATGGCACTGCGGCAACACTTTAAGGCAGCAACCAGAGCAAAGGAGAAAAATGCAAGCCTCTTCTCTACCCTTAAGTTGTACACAGGCCAGCCCCACCAAAGCCTTCATGGTGAGTGTAACACTCACAAAATATCTTTGCCCTCCTTTACACAGGATGAGGATATTTACAAAGTAAGAACCCTGGCTCCCTGCTGAGTCTCTCGGTTAAACTTCTAAACTGTGCAAGTTGACACATCATAACAACTTCTAAATGGCCAGTAAATTATATTCAAACTCTCTCACAGGAAAATGTAGACTAAATGAAAATTCTTCATTTCACCAATCAAATTGGCAAAAAGTGAACTCTACCAAGTGTATAAAGAAGCAGCACATTTCACTGTTAAGAGTTACAGCATTTTTAAATAGTTTGATGAGAAATCTATCAAAGTCCCAGAAGGGGTACAGGGAAAAAGGAACACTTCTTCAATGTTGGTAGGAGTATATAGTCTGATAGAACCATTGTGGAAATCAGTGTGGAGATTTCTCAAAAAACTAGGATTAGATGTTCCATTCGAGCCAGCTGTTCTCCTTTTGGGTATTTTCTCTGAAGAATTAAAGACATCGTACCACAGTGGTATATGTGCACCCATGTTTATAGCAGCACAATTTGTAATAACTAAATCTTGGAAACAGCCCAGATGCCCTTCAATGAAGGAATGGATAAAAAAGATGTGGTATTTTTATACAAGGGAATAGTATTCAACTATAAAAAAGGGTCAATTTGAGTCTTTTATAGCTAAATGGATGCAACTTGAGACCATACTCATATGTGAAATCAAACTCTCATGTGTTAACGTCATATTATCTCCCTAGTATAAGAAACTGAAAGAGTAAATAAGATCTAAAATATACAACAGATATTGTGAAAGGGAAAGAAACTGCTCAAAAGAAAAGAACAAATGGGATGGGAAAAAGGAGAAATGGAAGGGGAAAGAATACATAGATATAGATATATGGATACACACCTTAGCTCACTAAAAAGAACGATTTGTGCTTATATTTTTTGATCAGTTGTGTATCTGGTAATCTGAGCAACTACTTTGAAGATAATAGTATGAAATATATTAACCATTGCTAATTTCCTGTTGTCTTGTTTTGAAATTCTGTATCATTGTTTTTATTGTCTTCCTCTGTTTAAAATTAAAAATCCATGTACATAAAAGGTTGGTCAAACTTTTGACCAATTATGTTTTCCAACAAAAATATTTATACATGTACCAAAAGCTGTAAATCAAAGTATAGTCACTATGAAATATTGCTTGTAGTAGCAAAACAGAATAGAATCAGTTTAAATATATACTGATAAGCAAATATTTAATAAATGGTATACACACAGGAACATGTAGCCATTGAGCCAAGGTACATACATAGATCCAATATCAGAAAGTGGGTAGATAGAATTTTAAAGGTTCACCTTGCAATGTATGTTAAAAATATTTGTGGATTGGATATGCATCTTTATGTAGGCTTCTAAAATGCCTATTTAGAAGGATAACTACCGGATTCTGAGTAGTGTTGAGAGAGTATTGGGGATAAAAAAAAAAGTTTTTAAAAATTGAAGTTTTTTTTTTAATCCTGTGTATTTTTGTTAGCTAATTTGCCCAATCAACATATATTGCTTTTTTCTTGGTAATTCTTTAGGTTAGCTAAAAAGTGCTTATGAAATACCTAACAAAACTTGAAACCATATATGTTTCTTTTTTTTAGTATAATTCCTTTCTCTGTTACCTTTTTATATCAGCAGTCCTTGCTTTGTCTACAGCATTCTCTTTTCATTTAACAGCAAATTATGGATTCGTACTAAAATCAACTAAAAGAGGTAGTAAATTTTTGACATCTAATAACTTGAAGTAATATTTTCATGCTGGTTTATCATTTAAGTTTTCATCAGTAGTCTAAAATGTAAAATCATCTGTAGAGGAGATTCTTTCATGAATTGATCTAGCACAAAAACTTACTAACTTTGTTTTCAAAAGTTAAACCACAGGTATATATGACCCACCAAATTCTATCTCTATTTTTCTTATTCTCAGTAGCCACTTTGGTTCCATTTGGAAGAGGAGGGTATGGATTTCATCTCATGTGTAGCTCCTTGCCAAGCAGAGCTTCTGACTGATACTTCAGTAGTATTCTTCTTTCATTGTAAGAAATAACTAGACTGGGACTAAATCACTTAAAGCTGTGGCAGTTGGAAGGGATTGACAGCTACCAGTGAACTTATCCAACTTCAGTAAAAGAGAATCCGCTAATCTTTTCACATATAGAGTTAGCACCCAGTTTGGAATATTGTTTAAAAGCTTATTTGATTTTCTTTTGAACTCTTGTAAGAAACCACTTAGTAGAAGGAAGAGTTCATAGGTATCCTGATATATCACCAGAAGTGTTTGGAAAAGTGAGGCATTGCAAGGGAAATTCACAATTCTGTCTAAACCAAAGACTATTTTTATGTTAATTTCCTGAAGTAATTGTTAGATTGAAACTGGCCTTTTACCATACATTTTAACCTTGCAAGTATGATTAAAAGTCTGTATGTCCAAAGAAGTATAGACTTAGGATTTTAGCATGAGGATTTTAAAACTTATTCCATGACTCTATCTTGCCAACTTCTAATTAGCATTATTTCCTTCCTTGTTTTATTCATATTTTTGCCTTTGAGTGTTTCTTCATGTAATAATGCTATTGAGAGGATTGAGGGAGGGATAATACTTCCATTACAATATTTTTGCTTCTTTATTAGGTCTGCCCCATCAGCATAATCTGAGTCATTATAATACTCCTACTGAAAGTCTCAGAAAAATAGTAAGTTATTGAGTGTTCATTTATTGCCAGGTATCAGGCTAAAACATTGTGTATGTATTTTGTCACTGAATTGTCACAGCCACCTTTGGAAGTAGATATAATTATCATCCTTGTTTGACAGATGAGGAAAAGAAGGCTTAGAAAGAACCTATATGATTAGTAAGTTGTTCTTAGACTTCTCTCATTCAAAGTCTTATACCATTAACATTTGTCATAGCATTTCTCTGTACTCCAGCAGGAAAACTCTTGTAGATGCCACAGAAACGCTTGATGTACTTTCCTCTGTTTTTCTCTATTTTTTTTATCTTTTTCATATTCTTTTGACGGAATAGTTATAAATGGTATAAAAAACACAAATCTGCCTCACTCTGAATGTACCTCCATCATTGTCCATGGTCACTCCATTTTAAGAAATTATTCTTCATTGGTTGAATCCTCCCTGTGTACTTACTTTGGAGTTTTGAATCCCATAACATCTGAAATAAGTGAGAGTACCTGGTAACTCTAAAACATAGCTACTTAACTAAAAAAAAAAAAAATCTTTGCTATATATTATTGTATAACTTTCTGGTTATGTCTTTATATTCATTTTTCTCTGGGAGAATATTCCATAACTTCTACAATTTGAAGCATAAAGAAAATTTCCAGAAAATATGAAATAAAGAAAATACTTATGTGCGTGCTTACTGGTTTTGAGACACGTATGAATTTGATCATTTCTTTCCCATGCCTAACTGAGTTTTCTTTGGTAATGCTGTGTTTTCTTCTTTGTGTTCAAAGGGCAGCCACTCCACAAAAGTGGAAGCCGTGGTCAGAACTCTCATGAAAATACAGCGAACAGATCCAGGAGCTAAAGCACTTGTTTTCTCAACGGTACAGCCTATATGTTCCCCTGCAATATTAACTCAAGCCTTTTTCCTGTCTCTAATCATTTTGTCTGAGAACTAATTTCTAATGTTTGCCCTACTATAGTTACAAATTATACTCACTATTTAGATTTTTTTTATATTCAATTTTTTTTCTTATCCTTAAGATATGATTCTTTCTAGGGAAATTAGATAATACTTTACAAGGCAGTTTCTGTTTTACAATTTTATATTAATTTCATTTAAAGATACTACTTTAATATTTTGAAAATTGGAATCTATGACCTTGAAAGTCTCATTTCACAAATGAATTTGGTTGTTTAAGAAAATTATTGAATAAAGAATAGAATAAATTTCCTCAATTTTCATTTTGAAAGATTAATAAGGTGAACAAATCCACTAAACACTGCATTATTTTCTGTGATTTACCTTAAGTGTTCAAAATGCTCATGTTTTTATCCTATTTTTCAACCAACTTGATGCAAAAGTAATCTTACAGCTCAGCTAAATAATATTAGTAGTACTACATTTGAAGGTTTTGTTTGTATTACTTAAATTTGAGTTTATTATAAAAGTTACTATGATTTAGACCCCTTGAATCCTCCTTAGACAAAAGCTATGTGTAAAAACTGGGTTTCTTATGTTTTATGTGTTCTAGTGGCAAGACGTATTAGATATTATTTCAAAAGCTCTTACCGACAACAACATGGAATTTGCACAAATCAGTCGTGTTAAGACATTTCAGGTATGTCACAATTTCACTCTTATTTGTTGTAATGAATTCAGTGCAAACCAAAACTGCTAACTAGCTTACTTACATCATTGTCATGTGTCATACAAGATCCAGAAGTGGAATTTGAGTTCTTGACTAATTCTGAAGTTAGCATTTTAAAGCATAGTAAAGAAAGTAAGTATTCTCAGTCTTTTTAATTTATCATTTAAAAAGACTATCGTTTTTTTTAAGTCTTCTGACTTGAGAACCTGTAATACAGGAAAAGTCTGCATACAGTGTGCCTTTTGAGCAGGGCCTTGGGGCCTAGGATGAAGTTCTGATAGACTGTGTGTCAGGCCAGGTACCACGGCCAACATTGTTCTCATGTCACTTTCAGCACAGTGGCAAGTGCACACTGTAAGGCACACACGCACATAGACACAAAACTTGGCAGATTCGTGTCTCTTAGCACACATCACTCTAGCATGCTTTTCTAGCTTTCTCGTAAGCTCATATAATTTATGTACATCACATGGATTTACCTTGTGATTTCCACTATATTTTATAGAACACAAGAGAACTTAGATAATTTTCCTCACAATAAAATATAAGCAACAAGTTTCCATTTTCTGAAATTAGTAATTTTATATTTAATTTTCTCACCTGCTATATATCACAATGACCTAATATACCATTAGCATCTGTACCATGAGCTGTAATTTTCTGCTCTTATTGTAACTGCTCCAGCTAAAACTAAAATGTGCCTTTCTTTTTTTAGGAGAACCTATCAGCGTTTAAACATGATCCTCAAATCAATATTTTGCTGCTGCCCCTGCACACAGGTTCTAATGGATTAACTATCATTGAAGCAACCCATGTTCTCCTGGTAGAGCCCATACTGAACCCTGCCCATGAACTGCAGGCCATTGGGAGGGTGCACCGAATTGGACAAACCAAGTAAGGGCCATAATCGGCATCAGCCAGATACCAGATCAGCACTTAAGCTCTCCATTTATGTTCCTTGTAACCTGTTTGTTTTCAAGCACAGGTTGAACATCTCTTATCTGAAATTTTTGGGTCCAGAAGTATTTCAAATTTCAGATTGTTTTCAGATTTTGGAATATTTGCATATACATAATGAGATATCTTAGGGATAGGATCCATATATAATAATGAAATTCCTTTATATTTTACCTTATACAAATAAACTGAGAGAGATTAATTTTTAAAGTAATTTTAGTTTATGGGTTTTGACTGCAGCCCATCACGTGAGGTCAGGTGTGGAAGTTTGTACTAGTGTCATGTCTATATTTAAAGAATTTTGGATTTTTGGATTAGGAATGCTCAACCTGTACTTCCTTATTCAAATTTTAAGCATTACTATGTGACCAGTGAGCCTGTGTGCACTAGAGTCAAGGAAGACTTCATTAGATTGAGTCTTGAAGCACACAGTGAATTTCACCTAGCCATGCAGCTTGGGACCTTGCATGCAACCTGGTAGGTCCCTGCCCAGTGTCCCCAAACAACCCAGGACATTTGGAGCATCCCTAGGATCCTGCCTGGGCCCCGCCCAGTGACCCCAAGAAGCGGGGCAGCCTCAGTGGTGGGCCTGGTGCAAGCTGGAGGCATGCACAGCAAATTTCATCTAGCCTTGGAGCCTCGGGACCTCGCAGGCAACCTTGTGGGGCCCTGCCCAGCAACCTCAAGCAGCCGGGAAGCCTTGGCATACAAAGTGGGATGTGCTGAAGGTCTGCCCAGCATACTGCCCCCTCTTAGGGAGCCTTCAAGTGCCCCTAGGGATCCAGTAAGGCCTGCCTAATGACCCCCTCTCAACGGGGGAAACTCCCTGCAGTACAGACAGCCATCCTCAACCCAGAAAACAACTGAGACTTTGCATTCAGCTGCCAAAGGGGAATACAGGAAAATGATAAAACGAAAAAGCAAAATGCAGTTTCACACCTCCAGTCCATCTCAAGCCTAAGAGACATGGACATAGAAGAAACTATAAGCCATACACCTGAAACTTCTGAAATGATAGCAACTGAAGTAAAGAAACAACTCCATGAAGCTGTAAAGGAACTCAGATTAGAAATAATCTTCCAGGTAAAACAAGAAATGATAAACATAGTGAAAGAAATGCTGAACACATCTGAAGAAGACATAGTTAAAAAAAAAAGAAGAGCACTGCAAAAGGATAGAAACCTTCAATGAACAATACAAGAAAGAATTAGAATGCATGAAACAGATTCAAAGAGATATCCAGGAAATGAAAAATTCCATAGAAAGCTGGCAAAGCCACCTCAATGAATATGAAGATAGACTTTCAGACCTCGAAGACAAGATTGCAGCTAGTGAACAAGAAAGGAAAGATCTTTTAAAAGTAACAAGTAATCAGGAAATAACAATTCACCAGTTGCAAGATGATGCAAAGAAAAGCAATATAAGATTGATAGGTGTAAACAAAAAAGACAACACAAATGATATAAAAGACTATTTACAGAAGTAATAGCCGAAAATTTCCCATACATGGGAAAGGAAACTGACATACAGATAAGCATATAGAACTCCAATTAGCCACAACCAAAATAAATCTACACCCAGACATATAATAATGAACATTCCAGAGACTTGTCCATCAAACAAACCCTTAACAAGATACAGCAAAGTGACTTAACTCTAATAAATGCAGGCTTAATGCAGTTTATCTTAGATTTGTTTTTTTGTTTACTTTGTGTTGTCTTTGTAAACATTAACTTGTTCTACCAGTGTTTTTCTAAAACCTAGACTGGACTCATCTCAGATTAAAATCACAGGTCTAAAAAGGCCATTGAGCACTGCCCAACAATTTTACTGTCCTATTGGATGGATTTTTCTACTTCCTGAGGAGACTGTAAGTCTTCTGTGTCTTCTTCCTCCCCACTGATGATGATTTTGCCTCATATCAAGTAAGCAGATACAATCAGAAGTATCTCACCTTTCCATCATCAGTTTGCACAGTCAGTCTGCATCAATCTCTGTGTACTTCACTCAGTAGAGTTTTGTTGACCACTTTATGTGCATGACACTCTTCTGGGTAGTTAAGATCCAGTTGTAAGAGGATGGGTGGAGAGACAGCTCATAAAAAATAAGCATATAAAAGATACACTATTTCAGGAAATAAAGTGGTAGATCAGGGTGAGGGAGATTAAAGGTGCAGGTGGTGGGCTGGCAGATCTTACTGAGGTAACACGAACAAAGACTGAACAAAGATGAGAAGTTAATCATGCAGATATCTGGGGCAAGAATACTTAAGAGGACAGAGCACTCCATGTGCCTCATGTGTGTGAGGAACAGCAAGGAGCCGGGGAGCTGCAGAAGACTGAGCCAGGGAAGAAACGTAGGGCGTGAAGGCAGGACATCAGGGGAGGGGAGTTCCATTGGGCATAGGAGGCCATGTGAGGACAATTCTTTCACCCTGTGTGATACGGAGATCTATCGCAAGGCTTCGAGCAGAAGAATGACTTGGTCTAACTCAGGACTTTAAGGCACCGTTCTGAGTGCCATGTTCAGATCAGAGGGAAGAGGATCGAAGCAGAGTAGAAGCAGGCAGCACCCTGGAGGCCGTTGTAGTCACATGGTGGAGGGAATAGGGAGCTGACCATGCTGGGAGAAGTGGTCAGGACTTTTTTATATTTTATGTTGTAGTAATGAGGAACGAACCCAGGGTCTTCACACGGAACTGCATTCCCAGCTCTCTTCATTTTTTATTTCAAGACAGGGTCTCACTAAGTTGTCCAGGCTAGAGTCAAACTTGCATTTCCCCTGCCTCAGCCTCCCAGTCTGCTAAGATTGCGGTGTTGCCACCTGCCGAGTTTCTGGATATATTTTGAAGGTAGAACTGATACTATCTGTGGACATACTGGAGACAGGGTGTCAGAGAGTCAAGAGTAACACCCTGAGCTTTGGCCTAGATGATTAGAAGGATAAAAAGCCTGCAAATGAGCCAGAAAAGACTACAGTAGACCAGATTTGGTAAGGGAAGAACAGAAGTTTTCTTTAGATACAAGTTTAAGATGTTGAGTAGACATCTTAAGTAGAGATTTCTGTTCTGTCCTTGTACGTGTAAGTCCAGAGTTGGCGAGAAAAGTCTGGGCTTGAGGTACAAATTTAGAGGTCAGAAGCAGAATATGGGACTTTTAAGTCAAAAGACTGAATGGGATTTCCTAGACAAGAGGACCAAGATTGAAATTCCAGGGCATCCCAAAGTTAAAGGCCTCTGGAAGGAGGTGCAGTAATAGATGAGCAAAGGCCATAGATCAGTCAATGAAGTGGACATGACCAACTGTGTCCAGTGCTATCAGAATGTCAAGGTAGAGAATCTCATCACTGTGGTTGGATCATTAATTTTAGCAGTATGGAGATTGAAACTAGTTTCAGTGGCATAGTAGAAGTGAGTGCATATAAGAAAGGATGAGAATTTGTATATTCTAATTTAACAAACATACAAGGAAGAGATGGTAGGTGACTGATGCAGGGTCAAGAAAGTGGTGGCAGATGGAGGGCTGCAGTCCATGCTTCAGGCACAACTCACTGCTCTTTCTGCGTCCCTCATAGGCACAGGACTTTGGTGAGTTTTGCCACAGAGAAAAGGAAGCGACTAAAATCAAGACAGATTTTTTTGTCCTTCCAAATGGGAGAAATAAGAGAATGACTCGTTAAGGGTCAGAACAACTAGGGAAGCAAGAGAGGGAAAAGAATGCTGGATCAATGTCTTTGAGAATGGAGGAAGATACAGGACCTAACACTGAGGTGTGGGCTTGGTGTCAGAAGCATGCATAGGTCTTCTCTAGTAATAGGCAGGAAAGCACAATATATGCCTTCCCTTTTATCATAAAGAAGTGTCTGCTTTCAACAGCTGGCCACTCCTTTTGTCCCATCTAGTCTCACATTCTCAAGGACTTTGCTCTAGTAGTATATCACTACATAAATATATCTTAATATTATTCACTTACAACATCTTTAACGACAGGGTCATAATTTTACGTCTCACTGCCAGGTGGCTCTGAGCCACGAGTAGTACGTGCACGACTGTCTCAGTGGGCAGCATGGGACAATCCCTTTGGGTGGCTTTTATCACCAGTGGTTCAAGCCAGCGGGAACATGGTAGTTAAAAATAAATATGCACTTCCCTACTTTCCACTTCTTCCTCCAGCGCCTAAAGCCCCCATTCTCTCTCTGCCTTTCTATTTGGGTTTTTGGCCTTCTCATACCACTGAAATGAAGATCATAACATTATTGATGACCTACTTCTTATCAGTCCCAGGGCTGCAAGTAGCATTGATAGGTATGTGACTCTCAAATATACTCGTATGTTTTCTTTTTATGGAGATACATCTTTTTTTTTTTTTTTTTTTGTGCTGGGGATCAAACTCAGGACCTTGCGCTTGCCAGGCAGGCACTTACGCCACTGAGCTAAATCTCCAGCCCGGAGATACATCTCCATGTCCTTTGACGTGGAAATGCCCATTTCGCTCCTCCTTCAGCTTCATACATCCAGTTCTCTCTGTACATGTATCCATGGACTCAGTCTTCCCCTAAGATGCCTAGCTAATAAGTACCTTAAGTTTAACATGGGCAAATTGCAACTGCTTTCTTGTTGCCCTCTCAAACCTCTCAAACCCACCTCAAAATTTTCTCATCTTAGAATCTGATGCTGTCATCTATAGTTGGCTCAGATACAAAATCTAGGGCCCTTCTATATTTCATTTGTTACAACTCACAGCCAAATTATCATTTAAGTCTTGTCAATTTAACCTCTAGAAGATTTCTGTGTATACTGATTAATTACTGTCTCCACTCATACAACCAGAGTACAACCCACCCTCTTACCTGCGGGACTACAGAACTGACTGGCTTTTCTGCTTCCACCGCAGCCATAGAGTCCAGTTCCTGGTCATGTCCTGCAAAATCCAGTGTGCTCTGGCCCCTGCCTGTCTGTCCAGCCTCGTTGTCACCCATGTCCTTCCTGAACAGTAACACTTCTGTCACAGCTGCTTCGTGTCAGCCTCCTACACACTTTAAGCTTTCTCCAAGTGTGCTCTCTCCTCCAGAACCTATCTTTTTTCTGTTTGGATGCTTTTCCTGCTTCTCTTTGTTTCCTGGCCTCATCTCCATCTCTCATATTCCAGCTCATATGTTCCAGCTCTTCATGACATTATCTCGGCATGAAACTATCTGACTTCTTCGTTTATTGTCCCTTTTCTCACTGGAGGGTTAGTGCATAGAGATCAAGTAGTGCTGAGCTGCCCTCCGTTCAGGCGCAATGACAAGTGCCTGCCCCAAGTGGGTACCAACTGACTGGTGAATACAGCACATAACATGCAAAGTCAGTTCCTATAATTTTTTATTTTAGTTTCTTTTTATTAGGATATGTTTTGATACGTGTTTGCAATTGCATGCGCCTTGGAAGGTACATATTCCAGCATTTACTATTTAGCCATTGTGAGTTGTGCTGCTGTAAACACAGGTGTGCATGTATCACTATAGTATGTCTTTAACTCTTTATCAGGAAGATCCCAGAAGAGGTGTAGCTGGGTCAAATGGAGTCTCTGGTTTTCGTTTTCAAGGAATCCCAATACTGATTTTTTTAGTGGTTGTACTAATTTACATTCCCACCAGCTATGTAAAATAGTTCCTTTTCTCCATAAGCTGCCAGCATTAGTTGTTTTTTGTCCTTGATGTTAGTTGTTTTTTCTGGAATAAAATGGAGTCTCAGTGTTGTTTTGATTCACATTTTCTAATTGCCAAAGATGCTGAACAGTTTTTGTGTGTACTTGATGGCTATATTTATTTCTTCTTTTGAGAAGTATCTACTAAGGTAAGATATTTTTAAACTTATAATTGTTCTGTCTCTTCTAGGCCTACTATTGTACACAGATTCTTAATTAAAGCAACAATAGAAGAGAGAATGCAGGCAATGCTGAAAACTGCAGAGAGGAGGTAGGGAGCCGTCTCCTGTCAATACATGCTGCAAGGTTTTCCTGTTTATTTACATAGGTGGATGTGTTTGGAACTTCATCACTAAGAAGGCAACAGAAGATACAAATACAAATACTTTTGTAAAGTAAGGAAACACATTTTAACTATCCGGTATTTCCCAGTTGATGTTCTGCACCTTGTATACTTAAGTTATTAATAGGCTGTAATATGTAAAAACATTTTCTCACACTTTTCTTTACCACATTGGGTTACTTTTAAAGAGCATGTCATGGTGGGCGGTGCAGGGGGGCATTGTGATACCAGGGACTGAACCCAGGGCCTTCACACTGAGCTGCATCCCCAACCATTTTTTTTCTGAGATAGCATCTCACTACCTTTCCCAGACTGGGCTCAAACTTGTGATCCTCCTGCCTCAGCCTCATAGAGCACAGGATTAGAGCACTGTAACTGGACTCTCAAGTGTATATCTCTTGTGACTCTAGAGTGTATATCCCTTGACCCAGAAAAGCCCATTTAGCTCCTGCCTTAGCTTCATATATCCAGCTGTCTCTGTACATGTATCTCTGTATTCAACCTTCCCCTAGGATGCCTAGCTAATGAGTATCTTCAACTGCATACACCACTATACCTGTATTAAATAAAACATTTATGCCTTACCTAAGTCTTAGTTTTATAGGTGTAAAACTTAACTTGTATTTCTACATAGCACTGGTTAGTCACTTCTAAATAGGAATATCTGAATTTTAAAACTTGTCTGGTGTTTGTGGTATCAATCCAGAGGCAGAATGCAAGCAAAGAGACCAGTCTTAGTTTTAAGATTTGGCTTTGAAATCATTTAGCTTTCTAATGTTTACACTATAAATTTTCCTTAAAATCATTTTGAAACAAACTGATACCTTTTACCTCTGCGCAGTAAGATTGGAAGACTGCAGAGTCAGAGGTGACTGCCTCTCGGGAGAGGGTTTCGCAGTTGCTCTGCATAGCAGAGAAGCCGGTGGACGGACCCCTCCTCCCACTGGTGGTGCTGTACAGGGAGGAAGGGGTCCCACCAGACAGGAAGGCACTTCTGTGCAGCAGACCTTAGTGACTGCATTTAAGCTAAGTAAATTTTAAAAAGCAATCAGAAAAACTGAAATTCTCTTTAAACACATTAGCTTTTAATGGTCAGAGGTAAATTGTAAGGTTTGAACCTTACAGCGAACTTTACAGGCGCCTTTTTTCTCTTTCCTTCTTTCCCTCCTTCCTTTCTCCCTTCCTTTTTTCTATCCTTCTTTCTTTTCTTAGAAAAAATATTGTATGACAGAGCCAGAAAATATTGCCTAGAAATCGTCACCAGCTTTCTTCTGGAAGGCTTGTGTTCAGCCCATTACCGCAACTTAGGAACTTACGTGTCTTATCTTTTATTACAAATGTGCTCATTGATTTCTTGTGCTTTCTTTCCACCCGGGCCCACTTGAAAAACCCTGCAGTCACATGAACTCATCAGGGAAGCATTCGGAGGCCTCCGTCCTGACCGTGGCTGATCTGGCGGACCTGTTCACCAAAGAGCCTGAAGAGCTTGAGTGAACCACGCTCACATCATTCCGCACTCACTCACATGTATGTTAACAGACTTCCATAGCTGTAGATAGAAAAATGGTACAAGTTTTAAAAAATTTCAGATGTCAGTAAACACTGTTTCAAATTTTGTTTCGTTTTTTGGTTATACATTGGCATACTATTTTTGAGTCTTTTCCAATTTGCCACTTTCAAAGATCTATAAAGATTTTAAGTTTTCCAGCCCTAATAAAACATGTATTATTGTTCCAAAGAATATCCAGTGAGGCAAAAGAATTAAGAGAGGTAATGGATACTTTTCTTTTCAATCTTTAAAAGAGCTAGGTAGAATAAGAGAGAAAGGCAATAGTCTAGTTCGATGTGACCTGGTATATTCAACCAACATAGATTTCATTTTTGGAAGGGTCTTCAGTGTCTTTAACACATGATTTACCAATAAATATCTTGTCAGTAATATTTAAGTAGATGCTAAACTATAAGAACTTGTAGTTATGTAAGTTTCAACTATAACATCTTGCATAGTAACTTCACAGTAATTCAACTTCTAACAATACGTTAATGGTAGACAACTCTTCTTTCTGCATCTTGCTACTAAAAATCAAAATACTGAAGACTTCATATTCTTGTATGTGTTAAGTGGTGTCAGTGTTAAGTGGTTAGCTCTAAACAGCATTTTTAAGTGAATTATCATTTACCTTACAATTAACTGTTTTCTGTACTCTTAATTTTTTATTATTTTTTATATATTTTGATTGATATATCTGTAAATACTGCAATTTTTATGATTATTGTTCAAACCATTAAAACATGGAACTATGGCAAGTTTTTTAAATCATACTGATGTCTTGGATTGTTTTCCTTTCTTGTGTTCTTATGTAGCTATACATTTTAACCACTAATACCTAAATTTACGATAGAATTTTTTATTTCAGTTGTCATTCTTTCCTGAAGTACTAGCATTTGATCTTTTTACCAAGAAAAAGCTTTGTTCACATAAGCAAATAATCATAGTGATAAAAACCAAGTGTTAATTCTTCTGTGAAGAAGTAATGGGCTGTGAAGTCACTAAATAAGGAGTAGCTCACTGTATCCTAGCCATTTAACATAATACAAACGCTCTTGTTTTGCTTTGCTTTCTTTGAGCCTTCAAAACTCATTAGCTCCTACTTAGCCGCTCAGAAAACTGTAATAGAAATATCCGCTGGACCTCCCTCACTGAGAGGCTTTGGTGCTTAGCAAAGGTGCATTTTCTTACTCCAGGTTTATAGTGTGACATAATTCAGCTGAAGAAAACACACATTTCTGGTGCTTATTCTTCAGTTGAAAGAAGTGTGCATTGATTCTTTTATATAAAATTTAACAATTATTTTTGTAGCTCTTTACATATTATGAAGAGCTTTTCTGTATATTTGTGTGTTTATTTTTCCGAGCAACCCTGTGAAATTGGTGTAATTAATATCATTCCTATTCTAACAATAAAGAGCGGAGGTCAGAAATACTGAGAAACCTGCCTGTAACATGTAGCAAAAAAACTGGAGCTCAGCACCCCTGACTCCAAATCTCACGTTCTTCCACTAAATCAGATGTGATGCTGACATTCAGAAGGCCCACAGCTATACTTTTAATAATGAAACTGCTTCAGTATTGTTTGTTTGCTTCCTAGTATTCCTTAATGTGCTGTGTTTTAAGGAAAACAATTTGATATGCTTCAATTTTGTAAAAATACATATATATACATATAGATATACTGATCTGTATTAGAGAAAAACTACTTATTTATTTCTGTAAGGTATCTTCAATTAAATAAATATTTTAGTGGAAATTGAAACTGGAATTGTTTCATTTCTAAGCCATAGACCATATGAATTTTCTTTCCTCAAATGATGTCAAAATTATTCTAAGGAATTCCTTTTTTTTTTTTTTATTAGTACCTCTTTGTAGTACATCAAGTTTACATTCATCTTAGGGAGGAGGTACATGTATTTAATGTTTCTTGATTTTTTTTTTCTCTTTCCCTTCCCACTCACCTCCCTCCCTCCATCTCTAGATTTCCTATCCCCATTTTTATTATTATTTGTATTTATTAATTTAGTTCTTTTTAGTTCATGATTGCTACATATAATGATTACATTCAGGCTGGGTATGGTAGCCCACACCTTGTAATCCCAGCACTAGGGAGGCTGGCACAGGAGAATTGCTGCAAGTTGGAGACCAACCTGACTACAAAATGAGTTCGAGGCCAGCCTGAACTGCGTAATGAAACCCTGTCTCAAAAAGATAAACACAAGGGCCAGGGATTTAGCTCAGCAGCGTAAGTGCCTGCCTGGCAAGCATGATGTGGGTTCGATCCCCGGTACCAAAACAAAAAAAGACAAAAACCAAAACTGACTACATTCATGGTTTGTTTGTTTTTTGGTTTTTTGTGGGGTTTTTTTTGGCGGAATCAGGGGTTGAACTTGTGACCTCGTGCTTGCCAGGCAGGTGCTTATGCCATTGAGCTAAATCCCCAGCCCTTTATATTCATGGTATTTGGTTCATGCACATGACACATTTCAAGTCTTTTTGCATCCACTTCCTCTC